>CAUYPK010018923.1:0-34391 GCA_963574355.1 Loris lydekkerianus
CTTTGAGAGATCACCTAACCCCAGTAAGAGTAGCCCACATAACAAAATCCCAAAACCAGAGATGTTGGCATGGATGTGGAGAAAAGGGCACACTTCTACACTGCTGGTGGGAGTGCCCAGTAATATGTTCCTTCTGGAATGACATTTGGAGAATACTTAGAGACCTAAAAATAGACCTGCCATTAGATCCTATAATTCCTTTACTAGGTTTATACCCAAAAGACCAAAAGTCACAATATAACAAAGACATCTGTACCAGAAAGTTTATTGCCGCCCAATTCATAACTGCTAAGTCATGGAAGAAGCCCAAGTGCCCATCAACCCACAAATGGACTAGCAAATTGTGGTACATGTATACTATGGAATATTATGCAGCCTTAGAGAAAGATGGAGACTTTACCTCTTTTATGTTTACATGGATAGAGCTGGAACATATTCTTCTTAGCAAAGTATCTCAGGAATGGAAGAAAAAGTATCCAATGTACTCAACAATAGCAAAAGACTATGGGAAAGGGCCAAGAAAGAGGAAGGGAGGGGGGAGGTTAGGGTTGAGGGATGGTACTGGGTGGGGCCACATCTATGGTTCATCTTAGAATGGGTACTGGCGAAACTTACTATATGCAGAATACAAATGCCTACATACAGTAACTATGAAAATGCCATGAAGGCTACGCTGAGCAGTTTGATGAGAAAACTTCAGATCGTATATGAAAGAAACACATTGTACCCCTTGATTGCATTAATGTACACAGCTATGATTTAACAATAAAAATAAATGAATTAACAAAAAAAAAAAAAAAAGGCAGAAAGTCGATGACCACCCTCTTCTGGCTTGAAATGTTTCAGCAGAGAGATCTGCAGTCATTCTAATATTCTTCCCTTTCTAGGTAATGGATTTCTTACATCTGGCTGCTTTCAGAATTTTTTCCTTCATATTAACTTTAGTGAAGCAAATTATGATATGCCTGGGGGATGTCTTATTCAGATTGAGTCGTGGGGGGTTCTGAAACTGTCTGCTATCTGAAGTTCAGAATCTCTTGGCATGTCTGGAAAATTCTCTTTCATAATTTCATGGAAAAGGGCCTCTGTGCCTTGCAAGGCCACTTCATCACTTTCAGGGATTCCAGTGAGGCAGACATTAGCCTTCTTTGAATTAACCCAGAGCTCTCTGAGAGAATGATCCGTTTTTGCTCTCCATTTCTCTTCCTCTTTGAGAGTTTGGGAGCATTCAAAAGCTTTGTCTTTAGTGTCACAA
The DNA here is from genome assembly GCA_963574355.1 of Loris lydekkerianus. Lineage (NCBI taxonomy): Eukaryota > Metazoa > Chordata > Mammalia > Primates > Lorisidae > Loris > Loris lydekkerianus. The sequence continues at coordinate 1,256 of CAUYPK010018923.1, forward strand.
ATCCTTTCTTCTGCTTGCTCCACTCTACTACTGAGGGATTCCACTGTATTTTTCAGATCTTTGAGGGCTGCAAATTCTTGCTTTAGTGCATCAAAATCTTTTGTCTTTAAATTCATTAAATTCTTGAGACAACTTTTGAATTTCTCCTCAAATTTCTAATTCCAAATTTTCCTCCATTCTATTAATCTTGTTTGCAGTCTAAATTCTGAATTCGATTTCTGACATCTCAGCCAGCTGTTTATGAATGGGATCTTCAGTTACATCTGCCATATCTTTCCTTCAGGGGGGTTAATCTATTCTGGTTATTCACATTACCAGAGTTTTTCCGCTGATTCCACCCCATGATTATTTTACACCATTTGACTTTTCCCCTGGAGCTTTGTCGAGGACCTGTACAGTGCTACGACCTAAGAAACTGGGGACCTGTTTTGTGTGGTGGGGCTAAGTGGTTCTGTCTTGTTTTCAGCTGGTCTCTGTTCGACCCTAGTGAAACAGTTACTCTGGGTTGAAATCTCAGCTGTGGAGAAATACCAGCAATTAAATCCCCCAAAACTTGCCGGGAAATCCTTCCTTGCCACTTCTTAGCACCTTTCTAGGAGGTTTGCCAGCAATCTTGGCATTCCTTGGCCTGTAGACACATCACTCAGATCCTTCATTTTCACATTTACACAGGATTCACCCCATGTTTTTTCTCATTGTCTTTCCTCTCTGTGTGTCTGTGTTTATATTTTCCCTTTATATAAGGACATTAGTCACATTGGGTTAGGACCCAGCCCAATACCCTCATCTTAATTTGGTTAAATCTGCCGAGATCCTGTTTCCAATTAAGGTTACAGTCTAAGGTACTGGAGGTTAGGACTTAAACACATTTTTTGAGGGGGGAGGGACATAATTCAATCCACAATAAATGTTTATTGCAGTGTAAAAATAAGTAAATAGTAGATAAAGTAAACTTCTTCTTTGTGATAGCAAACCAATGAACAAATATAAAAGGAATTATACAAACATAAAATTATCAGTGGTGGTAAGAACAGTGAGCAAAAGTGTTATGAGCACAGAATACTACTCTTGGAATATCTCCACTACCTATTCTTAATAATTCAAAAAGGAAAAATGCTGCTTTTACATAAGAGAAACCTAGTGGACATCACCTTAATGATGTGAGCAAATTCAGCATTACCAATGTTGGGACAGACAGACATTTTATGCCTGCTAACATTATGCACTGAGAAACACATCTTGCTCATGGTATTCTTGTCAAAAATGCATCACCTGAATCTGATCATGAGTAAACATCAGACAAATCTGAACTGAGGGACAGTTTACAAAAAAAAAAAAAAGAAAAAGAAAAAGAAAAACAGCTTCTAATTGTCAAAATATCAAAATCAAGAAAACTGAACCTTCAGAAGGGGAAAAGGTATTTGCACGTTACAAATCTGACAAAGGTGTGATAACAAGGATCAATAGAGAACTCAAATCAATCAACAAAAAGAAAGCTAACAACCCCATCTACCTCTGGGCAAGAGACGTGAAGAGAACCTTCTCTGAGGAAGACAGACTAATGGCTAACAAACATATTTAAAAAAATGCTCATTGTCCCTGATCATCAGAGAAAAGCAAATCAAAACCACCCTGAGACATCACCTAACCCCAATGAGAAGAGCCCACTTACAAACTGTGGTATATGTATACCATGGAATACTATTCAGTCAAAAAAAGATGGAGACTTTACGCCTTTTATATTAACCTGTATGGAGCTGAAACACATTCTTCTCAGTGAAGTATCACAAGAATGGAAAAGCAAATATCTAATATACTCGATACTAATATGAAGGCAGTAGATGATCAAATTCATGCCCATAGGAGAAAAACTCATTTCAATTCAAATGGGGGGGAGGAATGAGAGAGGGGGTAGAGGGGAGATTTGGGGTACTCTCACTTAATGGGCAAAATGTAGGGGTGTATGGCACAGGTTTTGCCAGTGGGACACAACTATAAGAAGGACTCTACCTAACAAATTCAAATATTGTGACCTGGTTGTTGGTACCCTCACATTAACCTGAAATAAAAACAAAAAAGAAAAGAAAATTAAAATGCTAAAGAATTGCTTCAGATTAAAGGAGACTAAAGAGACATAATTAGCTAAGCAACGCATGATCTAGACTGGATCTTGCACTAGGAAAAGCTATCAATAAATAACATATCACGACAAGTGACAAAATTTGAGTATGAACTGCAGACTAGCGGTATCGTAGCAACGTTAAGTTGCCTGGTTTTGAAAACTATACTGTGATTACTCCAGATTATGTCCCTGTTTTTTGGAAATACATACTTAACTATGTATCAAATATGGTTCAGAGAAAAAGGATATGCATTTCTGTAAAATAGAGAGAATAATAAAAATGAGGCAAAATATTGAAAACTGGTGAATTTGGGTAAAGATACAGAAATGTCTTTCACTATTCTTATAACATTGGAGTAAGTCTGAAATTATATTAAAATTAAATAAAGTCAGGACAAAAAAAAGAGGTGAAGCAAAGAGAGGGAGAATGGAAAGGTAAGATAGTACAGGCTTTATCCTTCAGAGCAGGAAATCAGTCAGTAGTGTCAAAAATGGAAACATTTCCATTTTAAAAAGTAATTTTGCCGGGGTTGTGCCTGTGGCTCAGTGGATAGGGCACCAGCCCCATATACCAAGGGTGTGGGTTCAAACCTGGCCCCAGCCAAACTGCAACAACAACAACAAATATAGCCAGGTGTTGTGGTGGGCACCTGTAGTCCCAGCTACTCAGGAGGCTGAGGCAAAAAAATTGCCTAGGCCCAGGAGCTGGAGGTTCCTGTGAGCTGTGACGCCACAGCACTCTACCAAGGGCGATAAAGTGAGACTCTGTCTCTAAGGAAAAAAAAAAAAGTAATTTTGCTAATATCTTAATGATTTTCAAAATCTTTCTTTAAGCTTAGGCTCTTTAAAGAGGTAATATCTCTTGAGGAAAAAAACTTTTATCAAAAATTCAAAACTCAGGCAGTGCCTATGGCTCAAAGGAGTAGGGTGCCGGCCCCATATGTCCGAGGTGGCGGCTTCAAACCCAGCCCTGGCCAAAAACTGCAAAAAGAAAAAAAAAAAAAATCAAAACTCTTGCATTTCAAATTCTAGTAAATTAGAATAAAATTAAATGGATTTTTAACAGCTGGTGGAGGGTGATTTGATTCTTATAAAATTATTTCTGTACATATATATATCTATTCTTATGCCTACTGATTCAGCTGTCAATCTCTGTATACGCACATAGGTTTAACTAAAGTACTGTTCACCAAATGCTATATGAGATATTTCTAAGTATACAATGAAAGAAAAATTATTTTCTTTGTATTTTTCATATTGCTTTAATTTTGATAAGTATGTATTACTTTTATTTTTAAAAATGTACACTTGTGCATTCTAACATGTATGATGGCACTTACATATATGATGGTTACATTTACATTTTGATTCTCGAAACATGCTATTAATTTTAATTTGATAAAATATCAACATGCTAAAGTCATTTCCAGTTCTATAAATAAACTAAAAAAAAACAACACAAAGTGTCTACACCACATTTCAGGAGTAATGAGTTCAATCACATTAAGGTTATAATTTTGTTAGTCTGTTAATTTTTTTCCTCTCAATGCAACTAGAAATTAATTCTTTGTCTGTCTTAACAATTAATGCTCTTATCTTTTTTCTGAAATAAAAATGACATTAGATCAAAATCTTTTTATTTTTCTTCTTTTAAAAATGTCATTGTTATAGCCTAGTCGTGAAAAGCATTTGATAATATCATCTGCATAGAAAAATAAAATTCACTAAGAAAATGCCAGGAAGGCTATGTTAACCAGTGTGATGAAATATGTCAAGTGGTATATAAAACCAGTGTATGGTGCCCCATGATTACATTAATGTACACAGCTATGATTTAATAGTAAATTAAAAAAAAGAAAAAAACATGTGCAAAGCAGTTAAACATTTGAGAAAATATTAGCAGAAAAGTAAAGTAAAAAATTCTTCTGAGGAAAAAATCTACTATTTACAGGTAATGTTCATTTTGAAATGTTTGTTAAATTAAAAATCATTTTTAAATAGGAAAAAAAAAAAGAAAAGAAAAATATGATTCAGTGATTTTTTACAACCATTCCTACCAACTGCCCCATTTGGTATATGGCTGAGTTAAAAGTCCTCCCTCAGATTTATCTTGAATTTGAATTTTCCCCTGTGATCCAAGCTTCTTTTAGAACATACTCTTTATTCCAATGCCCTGTGCCTTGTTCTCCAGGAGCATTGTAAAGTCCCAAGATTCTCCTGTAAGACACAGTCTCTAGGCTGAGAGAACAGACCTCAGAGAAGTGACTGGTAGACAGTGTTGTCCCTCGATACTCACTGCCCCTTTCTGGGAGATGATTATACTTACTTGGCCGTTGAATTCAGACACACCCAGATGAGCTGCTTTGGCTGATGTGAAGTATGAAGTGATATATGTCATTTCCAGGCAGAAGTTAGGAGCCAGCACAGTGGCCCGCAGTGCTCTCAGTAGAAATAATAATCTGTTCAGCCTGGGTCCCTGAGTGAAGAAGGCACGTGGCAGAGCTGCAGCCCGGCCACAGCAGACACAGTACACGAGTGAAAAGCTACTCTGGGGAACTCCTGAGATCTTGGGGTCCTTTGTTGCCACCACATGACCTAGCTAAATAATACAACTGGGTGCACTGGTAACAAAAGTACTCAACTTTTTTGTTTGTTTGTTTGTTTGTTTGTTTTACTCAACGTTTTTTAATCATTGATTCCTTGGGCATCTGATGAACTTTCAGGGGACTCTGAGGCATCTCATTATGATAATGTCTCTATCCCCAGAAAATTAACATAAGTTCTGACATTGAAAGATATCTTTTTTTTTTTTTTTTTTTTTGATACAGTGTCCCACTCTGTCACTCCGGGTAGAGTGCCGTAGCATCTTAGCTCACAGCAACCTCAAGCTCTTGGGCTCAAGCGAGTCTCTGGCCCCAGCCTCCAAGTAGCTGGAACTGCAGGCACCCACCACAACGCCCAGCTATTTTTTCATTGTTGTTGCTATTGTTGTTGTTGCCGTTGTCATTGTTGTTTAGGTGGCCCAGGCCAGGTTCCAACCCACCAGCCTCGGTGCATATGGCCGGCATTGTAACCACTGTGCTACAGCAACATCTATTCTTAATTTAAAACTTTCAGAAACTGACAATGAAAGAGATATCTCAAACTGATAAAGGGCATCTGTGAAAAACCTGTAGCTAAGACCATATTTAATGGTGGGAGACTGAATACTTTCCTGAAAGATCAGAAACAAGATCAAGATGCTCACGCTTGAGAATCTCACGCTGGAGATTCTAGACAATACAACAAATAAAGAAAAAGAAGTAAACTCATCCATATAGGAAAGAAAGTTAGAAAAAACATCTACCAGAACTAACAAGTTTAGCATGGTAAAAGGATATATGGTCAATACACAAAAATCAATTTTATTTCGATACACTGGTAAAGAAAATGAGAAACTAAAGTTAGAAAAACCATATTCGTTTTATGGCTTATAACAACATAACTTATTACCTTAAAGTTCTATAGGTTAGAAGTCTGACATGGGTCTCACTAGTATAAAATTAAGATGTGGATAGGGTTGCTTTCCTTTCTGTAAATACAAGGGTGAATCCAATCCACTTTCCTGACCTTCCCAGCTCTAGCAGCTTCTGAATTCCTTAGATCAAAGCCTCCTTCCTCCACCTTCAAAGCCAGCAAAAAACCCTGGACTGAGCAAAGATTTCTTAAACATAATACAGAATCTCAACCTATAAAAGAAAAAAAAATCAATAAAGTGAAGTCTATCAAAAATAAGAATATTTGCTCTTCAAAAGACAATTAGGGAGAAAAGAAGACAAGCTACAGATTAGAAGAAATTATTGCAGAATACAGATCCAAAAGAGAACTTGCACCTAGAACATATAAAAAATTGTGACAACTCAATAATTAGAAGACAAACAAAGGAATAAAACAATGCACAAAAGATTTAAACAGATACATCACCAAATAAGAGATGTGGATGGCAAATAAGCATCTGAAAAGATGTTCAACATTATTAGTCAACAGAGAAATGCAAATTAAAATGACCGTGAGCTACCGCTACCCATCCACTAGATAGCTTAAATGTGAAGGGTGAGTGCCAGAGAGGATATGGAGCAACTGGAACTCTAACTGTGGGAAACTGACAGTTTCTTCAAAAGTTCAATATAAACCTACCATATGACCCAGCCATTCCACTCCTAGGTACCCAAGAGAAAAATTAGTGTGTGTACACACAATTCTAACAGCCAAGAGATTGAAAACAACCCAGATATCCATGGATAGGTGAATGGGGAATAAATTGCTGTATATCCATACAATGGAATGCTACTTTGCAATGAAAAAACATAAGCTAGTACACACAACATTATGCTGAAGGGAAGAAGCCAGACTAAAAAGAAGACATATTGATTTCATTCACTGAGAAGACCAGAAAACTGAATAGTGACAGAAAGCGGATCAGTGGTTGCCTGGGGACAGTGTAAGGAGGGGTTGGGGAGGTGGTAAAGAATTAGAAAGGGCAACACAAGGTACCTTGAGAGGTTATAATAATGTTTACCTTGGTGTGGTGATGGTTTCTCTCTCTCACACACACATACACACTTGTAACAATGTTACAAGCCAAGTTTAATATATGTCAATTATATTTCAATAAAACTGTAAAAAATAAAACAAAATCATAGGAAATTGTGTTTACTCATCAAATGAGCAAAAACTTAATTCAGTAGTAGGAGAGCATAAAAGGATGAAGATTGTCATGCAGTGTTAATTCAAGCTTAAATCTCACAATATCTATTAATCAGAATGTGTGATCCCTTTAAAACAGCAATTTCACTAAGAATTGAGTCCTATAGAAACATTTCCACATGGGTACAAATATAAACATTGTTTACAATCATAAATTATTCCTAAACGTCTATCACTAGCAGAACTATGAATTATGGAATATAATTCTTTTTAACATAAATTTTATTTTACCTTACTATTATATGAACACCTATTTTTATGTTTAGCATTGCATACCCAAGTTAGTTCTGTTCCCAAGTTAGATTTTAATGGGTAATACAGCTGTCTGTGTGTGTGTGTGTGTGTGCGTGTAGGATCCAATTTTATTTATCTGTCAGATGTAAATTACTCACTAAGACCACATTTTGATTTATTTGGCACAGAATAATATGCTTTTCAAAAGAAAAACATGTGCATATATATTAGCTTGGCAGATTGAAATGTTACCCAACTAACACTATGTTCATTCAGATACAGTTTGTACATATATACCTGGATGAGCTCCTGGACTAATCATCCAAGTAAATCCAAAGGAGTTATTCTAGGGTCTTGAACAAATTTTACTCATTTTATAACTTTTCATTAAATTAAAATATAAATATCACCTATATGTGCCATATATCATCTATAAACCTGTAATTGCAGTATGGATATATGCAAATTATTTATACTCACGTACTCACTCTTACTATCTTAGCCAATATCTAAGACAAGAAAGTGGAACTTTCTTTTAATTCTAAGGCTTCCATTATACTTCCTTTTCCATATCGGTTCATCTACATTGTATCTCAAGCTGGGAATCTTGTAAATTTTGTTTTCCTTGGTTTGCATCACAACCAGTTTTTGCAGCTGGGTGAACTGTTATATATTTAGCCATGTGGTTGCTCTGCCCCAGGAAGGATCTGGAGAAACCGACACACATCCTGATTCACTAATGCCTTGGGGAAGTGGCGGTGGATATCTGCTGAATGTGACTGCAATGGAAATTGCACTTGAGTTGAAAAGTTAACCTGTTTTCTTTTACCTCTGTTGGAGTTGAACTTCACACTGCTTCCTCTGAATGCCCTGTTTCTCCAGAACGTGGGGTAGCAACTAGCCCTAGAGCATCTGGAGCAAGCCCTGGTGCTTTAGGCCAGCATCAGAGAGGGAGGAAGACCTTGACAAACCAAATTCAAGTCATATGTGAGACCAAACAATTCAAGCAGGTGGAGCTTGCAGCACAGATAAAAGCTGTTGATTCAAATGACAAACTGGGGGGCGAAGCTGTTGTGATTCAGCTTTGTTGACACAGGGGTGAGACATCATAGTTCTGTGCAAAGCTAGACAAGGCCCAGTGAACCAGGCCTGGGAACGCCAGTTCCAAAGGCAACAGTAGATAAACAGCTAGAAGTCAGCAGGATGTGAAGGTGGAGTTCCCAACTGTGCTGAAGACAAAGGCAGATAAATGAGCCTAAACGGGTGCAAGTTGGAACCCTTCCTCAGTCTAGACAAGAATTCTGGAGTCTATCATTCAACAGGCATTACTGGCCAGCTCTTACAGGCCAGGCATTGTTCCAGGCACAGGAGACACGGCTGTGAACAAAACGATCAAAAAAATTTTTCAGAATGTCAAGTAGTAATTCATGCTAGAGAGGAAATGATAGGGGATAATTTGATTGAGAGTGACTATAGATGGAATTCAGGACAGGTGACATTTGAATTGCAACCTTACCTGCAAAGCTGAGGCAGTCAGGCAAAGATGGAGGAGAGCATTCCAGACAGAGGAGCCATGCCTGGGAAATACAAGAGGTTTACCAGAGCAGAAACCTGGCGATTTCAGGGCCGTGGCAGAAAAGGCATGAAGTCACATCAGAAAGTGAGAAGGGGTTAGACCAGGCGGGGCCTTGGACCACAGGAAAGAGTTCAGATGTTATTCCAAGTCAGGAGAAGACCATAGGAGGTCTAACACTGGGAGATGATATGATCTTGATTTTTGTTTTATAAAGAGCACTCTGCCTACTGTGAAGAGCAGACAGAAGGACAAGAACAGAATCAAGGAAAAGTAGTCAGAGCCTCTTACCGCAGTTTACTGGAGAGAAGATGGTGGCTTCGAATCAGACAAAAGGCAGCACGTTGGAAATGTATATTGAATAGAGAACCGCCAGGACTCACAAAGGGATTGGAAGTGCAGTAAGGAAAAGAGAATTAAAAATGATGATTTCTAGGTTTTCAGCCTTAGCAACTGGATGCAGCTATTACCTTAGAGGGGTAAGGAAAGAGTAAACTGTTTCCAAGAAAGAAAGGATCCCTACGATGTTGATTAGGCATTTGGCTACATGAGTCTGAAGCACCAGAAAACAGTCAAGGCCAGAGACACTGTAAGAGAAGATGTCGGTGTGTACAGATGGGATCTGAGACCTTGGGGCCAACGGAGAGCACCTAGGGGCAGAAGGGGAGGAAACAAAACTATTTTTAAAAAAGATTCCTGTAATGGCTGCTTCCTAGAAGGCTGTGTCATGTGGAACCTCTTAACCTGAAAATCCAATCCGGAGCTCCAGAGAAGGAAAAATATCAAGTCCTATAGAATTATTATATATATAAACCATTTCTTTGGAACTTTCAGCCCTCAAGATGCCAACATCGTGACGACAGGTTCAACACAGTTGATGTCAGTCCTCACATCACTGCCGCTGGTGTTGCTTGCCTGTTGTCTGAACAGTGGAGCTGGAGACGTCAGGGCTCTGCTGTTGGGTGCAGTTCTCAGCGTCACAGGCATCTGTGCTTGGAGGTATATGCTCGGAAGAGAAATGGACAGATGTGACTTTGAAGGATCTCCTGAATCAAACCTTGCCCTAAAAACCTTTGTGCTGTTGAGACTAACATGAGCTTTGGTGTCTGAAAGTTTCCAAGAAACAGTAAATAGGAGAGTTTCATATTCTTTGTTGTTTCCCTCAAAACAGTAACAAATTACATAAATGGGAAACAATGTTTTCGTTACAAGTTATGTACTAAATAATTCAACCTGTACTTTATATGTGCTGGTTAGAAAGGGGGTCAAAGAAGTAAGATGGTTGAAATTTACATAAGTAACTCATAGTTTTAGGATTTTCAAAGCACGTGAAACAGGAAGAAGGAAGCTTTTGCCCAGAATCAAAGGACATTAAGTTACAGTCACTGCCTCCTGAATTGTTGAGGAATCTTTTCTCCTTATTTTTATTATATTTTTATTTTATCACTCAAGTTAATATGGTATTTAGATATCACATAGCCAAAAATTGAAACATTTATCTCTGGGTAAAAAACATTTAGGAAGATGCATTCAGTATATCTTATATTGAAATAGAAAAAAGATTTAATGTACAAATAAAATCCTTTATATTAACATTGAAATGAAGAGATCTGATTTGAAAGAGAAATAAACTTTATATTAGCGGATCAACATCTCTTTGATAAGAAGTACTATATTAAATATAAGGCCATTGTGTTGTAAAAAAATTTACATTAAAACAAAAAAAAAAAAGGAAAGAAAAGAGAGTGGCCTAAAGAGAGGAGGGCAGGCCTCCCCACCCCTCAGAGCAGTGGTTCGCAACCTTCCTAATGCCGCGGCCCTTTAATACAGTTCCTGTGGGTCACGACCCACAGGTTGAGAACCGCTGCCTTAGAGGCTGGAAAGAGGAGGGAAAAAAAAAAAAAATAGTGAACTAGGAAGAAAATGAGTAGATTTTCATATCACAGAAGCTAAGTGACAACAACAAAGGCAACTAGCCAGGAACCGAGGAGGCATCTGAACAAACTTGAACCCTGTGTCCTGGGCCAATATGAGAGAGCTGAAGGGAGTCTGCGATGGAGGAGACAGGTGTCTGGAGCCCAGGGCTTGCCCTAAAAGACATGTGGGTCTCCAAGGAGAGTTAGTGAAAATAGAATTGTAACATGCTGTCCGATAATACAGTTCTGACAGCAGAACTTTAATAAAATAACCACATGAGCACTTTGGAAGAAATGCCTACATAAATCCCGCCTTGCGAGCATTGCCGTAGGAATCGGGCTGTCTATTCTGGCATTGGTGGGGGGACTGGGGGCAGGAATGCCAGTAATAGCCAATCTGATCGCCAAGACTTGAGGAAAACAGCGACAGGAGGGAAAAGATAAGGATTGACAAAAGGGAATCAGAGGGGCCAAGCCCTGGCCAGGAAAATCCAAGAGATCAGCAGAATATTCTGACAGAAAACAAGTGGACAGCATCGGGCAAACATGCAGGGCCAGACGGTGCTCAGAAAGAAGGGGAGGGCTTGTGTTGGTACCTTCCTTAAACGTAAACTAAAGCTCTGGATCTAGTGTGAGGAGGTAAGGAGTCCTGCAATCAGAACTGGAAGGAAGAGACCACAATAGCAGTATAAACACACAGCACAGTGCCAGGCACATAGTAGGACCTCAGTCTATGGCAGTCATTTTCATTAATTGTATTTATTGTTTTAGCCAGGACCGTTTCCACCTACATACAGGGTAACCACTGCTCTTTACACTGACTGGTTTCCATATTCAAAGCCTAAAAGAGAATGGTCGGACCCCAAAATTACTTCTTACAGAAAAAGCTTTGAAATTCTGTTTCGAAGTTTCTACTGGGTCATTGTGTGCTGAGAATACAAGTATAATATCCCCAGGATCTCTTCAAAGGTCAGGATTCTCTTCTTCTGAGTCCAGGACCAAACAATGTTGCTAGGGAAGGAGATTAAATCAAAAGGCCCTGGCGAGCCTTGGGGATTAGTTATGGATTTCATTCATGCAGGCTCTATTTGCTCCAGTTAATATTGGTAACTGAGAGTCACCTGCTCAGCATGTTGTGTGTATGCTACATGAGCCTTCTAATGTTCTAATGGGCCAAGGAAAGAAACCCACAACTTGGTTGTAGTGGAATTTAATTCAGTCTTTATTTCCAATAGCATGCACCCCAGCTGCTTGTATAGATTTTGAAAGAATACTAAACAGGGGGAGTCACTGAGTTTTTCTTCGCCCAACCTCAAAAAGGCCTACCCCTCTCTTCACTTTGGTCCACCTTCTCCATTTAATATCCTTCCTCCACAAACAGAGGATGAAATGAATGAGGCTGGTGGATTTTTCGAGCCCAGGAGTTTGAGACCAGCCTGCACAGGAGTGAGACCCCATCTCTACTAAAAATAGAAAAAACTAGCCAGGCATTGTGATGGGCACCTATAGTCCCAGCTACTCAGGAGGCTGAGGTGAGAGGATCACTTGAACCCAGGAGTTTGAGGTTGCTGTGAGCTATGATGCATAGCACTCTACCCAGGGCAACAGAGTGAGACTTGATCTCAAAAAAAGAAAAAGAAAATGTTTAATTTCAAAAGGCAAATTTCTAAGTTCTTTCCTTTAAGGACCAACAAAGCCTATTATAGTTAATGTTGAGAATCTTTTGGGGAACAAACTTCTTTGTAGCAGAACGCTGAGCTTGACATGCTACCTGGATTTCTATTTCATCATGTGCCAACGGCTTAAGCTTACTGCGGAACTGGCTTCTATCTTCTCTTTGTGACTGTCAAAAGTCCCAGGTGTCATTTAGAGCAACAGATTAACCTCTTGGCCAAGCACAGCTAAGGAAACCAATGGCGAAGTCGAGTTGACTTACATGATAGGAGGCAAATGCTGATGTCGTCCAGGCCTATACTTCCAAATGATGTTTGAATGATGTTTGTCCGGCAAATTCTATGTGAATGCCCTAAACCCCTGAGAGGAGAAGTTCAAAGGGCATGGGAACAGCCGAAGGGGTGTGCTATGGATAGCTGTGCTACCCCAACCTAGAAAATTCATGTTATCTTTATAAGGTAGCAAGTTCAGAAAGTTTTAAAGTCACCATTTAGCCTTTTTGTCTAAATCCTGCTGATGGTGAGCAGGATGGCAGGAAATCCTAAAACAGCCACTGTTTTCTTTATATTGGCGTTAACAGGCAACATGAAGGCTTTAAGAAAACTTTGCTGGAAAATTTCCACTTTGAACAGAAAGGATTAGGTGTCTATTCCAATTTCTTTCTCACCCCCACCCCTTTCTGAGAGGGGAGTTCACTCTCAAGTTGAAAAGCAAACAGCCACAAAAGCATTTCCAGGTACAAAGCCACCCGGATGTTCCGGCCTTTTGGGGGAGTCGCTCAGGTCTCTAACCACAGCCGGTTTTATGTTCCGTGCATCAATCTGCACTCACGATTGTTACCGTACACCTGTATGTCATTCGGAGGTTCACCCAGCTCAGGAAAATTATATTTTAAAACTGTACTGATCAAAAAAAAAATTTTTTCAGGGAAAGGGATTTCCTAGCTCTCAAATAAAAATGTGCAGTGGCGCGCTTACTAAGTAAACAGAAAACATGGGCAGCTGAGAAATCAATTTAGCTGAACAAACAATGTTCCATGTAATGAACTACTAATTATCCTTTTATGCCATGTCAGTCTGAGTGATTACAGAGCTGTGCAGTCTAATTTGACGTTTGAGCATTGCCTTGCTCCATTAGCTTCATATAAAGCTACAACACATTCAAAGGGGGGGAGCTGTCCCTCTATTTATCTGGAACTAAGTAAGCACCTGTATTACTAAGAAGAGCATCTCAGGATCTTTTTTTTAACGTTTTAAATGTGAGGGTGAATAAAGCATTAGGAGCCAGAGAGAGTATGGAGATGATATCAGGTGCCTTTCGGTTGGTGGATGAAACCCCTGAGGTGGTGACATGCACTGGACTAGTTGCAGCAACCCCAAAGGCCACTGCCTCCACACTGAGGCACTCCATTCCAGGCTCGGGTCAGCTGCCAGACTGGGGGACTGAACCGGCAAGAAGATGCAGATCAGGCTTGGAATGAGGAAGAGGACTCTTTTTCAAACCAGGCCTATGAAATTGTACGAATCCTAACCTGCCGCACCCAGTGTTTCAATGAGAATATGAAATGTGAGTTAGAACTCTTGACAACCTGCTTTGCACTTATTTTCACAACTCTAGTAAAATAGATGAGGGAGGAAATGGCAATCTGGGGATTTTTTTTTTGTTGTTCCATCCAATTCGACAAATATACACTGAAGTTCCTGCCATGTGCCAGGCCTGCACTGTGTGTGTGGCAGATGAATAGAGAAGCAAAAATACAACACAAGTCCTGCAAGGACTGGGCAGTCTTTAATATTTGAGCCACATTCTAATTCTGTAACTTATTGAGCAAGCAAAACCGGCCCACTTAGGACAGCACCTCTCGACTTCAGCTGCACCTTGAGATCACCTGGGAACCTAAGGAAAAAAAAAAAAAAAAAAAACAAGCAAAACAAAACCCACCACCTGGATCCCATTCCCACAGATTGTAATTTAATTGGTCTGGGACAGTCACGATTTTTAAAGCTCCTCAGGTGAACCTAATGGAAGCTCCTCCAGTGAGATCCACTGCTATGTTGGGTAAGGCTTTATCTTCACGTTTTGCCATTTGCTCGACCCACAAATATTTATTAGGCTCTTACGAGGTACTTACCCGGTGTGGGAAAGACACATGGTGGTAAAACAATCGAGAGAGGAAAGAATCCTCTATGTTTTCAGAGAACAGTCCAATCACTTCAGGAAGAATGGTCTGGAGAAACCCCCCCTTCCCCCCCACCTCATTTAACAGGTGGGAAAGTGGAGCTGGACTTTACCAGTGGCTCACTCAAGGCCCAACACTGAGTAAGTGCCAAACTGGGATTTCAAAGGCAGCCTTCTGACTCCTGGAATCATAGAACTTTAGAGCCAGATGAGATCTCAGGAGTGATCTAATTCAAACCCTTTATTTTTCTGATTAGTGCCCTGAGTTTCCAGAAAAATTAAGTGACTTGATCCTCCGGTGGCCAGTGAGCGTTGAAAGCCCCAAGACTACAATTCTGTTTCCCAGTTTAGTGTTTTTAACTGAGCAACAGATTCTACCTCCAGTGGTCAGCTCTGGTCACTAGAGCTGAAATTAGGATATTCAGGGAGCAACAGGGTTTCACAATTCACTTATTTTTAGCCCAAACTCAGATGATTAAATAAACAAATCCACTGCTGAGCACTCGGTTTTCAAGCTAGTTAAGAAAAGTTAGTGAATAAAACGATACTATCAGTTAAATTTATGATAAACAGACTTCTTCAGGATTCCAAATCCCAAATCCTCAATTAATTTGCATACCCAGGGCCTATGCCTTTTTTTCTTTTTTTTTTTTTTTTTGCAGTTTTTGGCCAGGGCCGGGTTTGGACCCACCACCTCCAGTATATGGGGCCAGCACCCTACTCCTTTGAGCCACAGGTGCCGCCTGGCCTACATCTTTTCCATAGCTATATCTAGAGAGGACACTCAGGCAAATACGTTCTCGATTACTACTTAGGTCTGCAGTCCCAGTGCTGGCTGCCCGTTAGAATCACTTGTTATGCTGTTAACACTATCCATGCCTGCCACACATCCCCAGAAATTCAGAGGTTATTGGTCTGGGGTGGGGTCTGGGAGTCAGGGTTTTTACAAGCTGCCCAGGTGCTACTAATGTGTGGTCAAGTTAGACCAGTGACTGAAGGAGCTGCCCTCCAATGGACTGGGTCCCCTGTGGTCTTCAGGGCGCCTCTCCCCATGAGTGGACAGTCAGACTGGGAAGCGGTTCCAGGCTCCTGGTACAGGCCGCCTCTCCCGTGGGGGCCAGCAGGATTTGCTCTCTCGCCTTTCCAGACAGTAAACAGATTCTCTTGCACAAGGGATGATCAGCCCTCAGGTTAAAAGAGATTTTTTAAAATTCTAAAAATATCTCTCTAATACTCCTCAAAAGTGTCAGTCATGAAAAACAAAGGCAGACTGAGAAACGGACATACGTCAGGGACTGTGGAAAGAGAGAGAGAAAGGACTAAGGAAAGGTGACAAATCCTGGACTGGATCCTGGGACAGAGAAACAAGACGGTTTTGGAAAAGTTGCTGAAAACCATGGGAAGTCTAGAATTAAGTTTCAAATGATGCACCAATATTGGTCTTTTATTAATACTTTTGACAAATGTACCCGGATAACGTAAGATAACAATGGGAAAGCTGAAACTGGTTGACAGGTAAGAGAGAATTCTCTATACTGTCTCTGCAATGTTTCTGTTAAATAGATAGCGTTAACTCCATGTTTTTAAAAAATTTTAAGTTTATTCTTAAAAAGGAGCCACTGTTTCAGGTGCGCACGACCTTAGTGTACGAGATTGCTCACCTCACCTAGTTTACGCTCCCCTCAAAGCCTCCCCCTCGGTAGTATGGCTAATTGCCTGTGTCTGAAGGCCTATTTGTCTTGGCTCTAGAGACAGGCTGAGTTCTCCCCAGAAGTTAGAAGCTATCACAATTCCATCAGTATTGTGCATTAACCTTGTGGGAAAAGTAGAGGATGGTGATCAGAAGACACTGAAGCCAACTCAAAAGGAGACAGTCTGGCTGCGGCTCTCGGGACATGCAGCCACATGGTTTAACCAGCATAGCGAGGTTTCCATTGTGTGGGCAGCTTCATTTTTACTGTCTTGTTCTCACCACACTCACATGCATATTTGATGATCTTACCGAATACAATGTGTTCTCTCCGTACTCTATACGTAGTCTCTAAGCACATTGGAAACAGCTGCTGCCTGGGTCCCTGTCTGTTTTCCCAGCTGAAATGCCTGGTTCCCAGGCCTGACTTCCAAAACTCACCAAAGAAAAGAGGAATGAACTGTTAGCAAGTGGCATTTTGCTACCAGATCTCCAGGATGCTTTTCACAAGAGCTCCCTGAAGCTGAAAGGAATCGAATGTATGGGTACAAGAAAGGAGAGCTGGTTCCATTTTTATTCAAAAAGAAACCAGCCCTCATCACTGCTAGTTTTGTTATGAAAGTACAAACCTACTTGGTTCTGGTCTGAGGCCCACTGGAATCATCCAACCTTCACCCCAAAGGTGAGGAATGTGCCAGGAGCCAGACAGTGTCCCTGGGAAGTAAAATAAAACTAATAAGAAAAGATACTGAGGAGTGGTCTTAAACAGGGGCCCTTTTATCCAGACCAGAATAGGGGGGTTCAGCTTTGAACATCACCTCACACAAACACCCTGGTAACATGAAGTTTTAAACCAGTGCTCTCTGTCAGGCCTGCTTTGGGGTTTCCATGTGGCCGGGACAGGATTTCCAGTGCCCTGTGTTCCCATCTGGAGCCCAGAGGCAGGTGGCTCCCTGTCGGGGCCAGGCTCAGACTCGTCCATCCACGCAGCCTCCCATGTCCCCACGTTGCTTCCACACTCACCTATCTTCTCAACTAAACTGTAAACCCCCTGAGGGAGAGAAACCCCACCTTATTCATATCGTGACCCTGCTAGGCCTACCACAGGGCCTGTCAAACAGCAAGTGTCCAACAAATGTCTGTGAAATGTGTTTGTAGCTCCAGAAGTGGCGAGGTTTCCTGTGGCGCTGGTTTTCAGCTGCAGGCAGGGTCCCTGTGGTCACACCAGTAGGGTAGGTCAGAGCTGTGCTCAGTCAGAACTCAAATGGAGGACCCTGCATTTCCCTGCCTGCTCTGGAAAGAGTGTGGTTGATTCAGTGGACACTAAAGAGAATCCTAGAAGCATCTCAGAATCATGCACAGTAGACATAAATACCCCCACATCTGTCTTTAAGGCAGAGGGAAGTTATGATTGTAAATTTATTCCATGGCACGGAATTCACCCTGGAAATGTAATGCTGCAAGTAACCATCACATAACCCAAGGGCATGGTGCTAAGGCAAAAAAAAGAAACTCTGTTAGCTTGGTGACGTATAGATGACTCGCAAGCAAGAGGCAGAGGTGACATAATCCATAACCAGGTGGACTCACCATAAGGAACCGGCAGCAGAGCCAAGAGGAGCCAATGCGTTCTTTTCGTGCTAAATTGCAGTGGCATGGTCCAACCTGGGCCCACAAGGCATAGAGATTGAGGAATGGCCTTTATATTATAACCCACTCATCCTCAGCCACTGCAACTAGCTTTGGGTTTCAGCTTTATACGCTAGCATCCTCCCGGAAAGCTACCCCTTCATAGTCTCTTACCCACCCAATCTGTTTTCTTCCACATCTCCTTTGCTTCTGAAATGTTTTGTTTCTTCACACCAGGGCTCTAGCTCAGGCTAAGCAGCCCATTGGCTTCTCAGCCACCAGCAGTCTGTATTTATGTTACTGGGCTTTGAAACTGAAGAAATAAGGTGCATAGAGAACCCTTCATAATTACCTGGCCTCAGGACAGGGCGTTTATAAATTGGTCATACCCATCAGGCTGCCACTGTTAACCCCTTTCTTAGTGACATATATTCTTTATGTCACTAAGCTAAACAAGTATCAGACTCCTTCTTCAGTCTCAGCCCTGCCCGTCTTTACGAGCACTGCCTCACACGGCCTGTGCTCACATCCACCTTGCTTATTGAACTGATGTCCCTAGTGCTTACTCCAGACTTGGCATATGCTGGGTCCCTTAAAAGGGTAAAGAAGTAGGGGAAATCCCTTGCTTTTATCCCAAGTGCTTATTGTGTAGCTTTCTTATTAATCCTTTATAAAATGCCTGTAAAATAATTGTGACCATTTGGGCAGCCAAACTCCAACGAAGTCTGGGGGATCTTATCATTACTCTCATGGCTTAAGGTAAATTTCCTCTCTGTATACAGGTGCAGGCTTGCATGTAATTCTGCAACCAAGCTGGACCATTAACTTCTCTTCTACTTTGGCCTATCCTTATGTTCCTCAGACTTTTGCCTTGTGTTAATCAGAGCTTTGCTGAAATTATGCTGCATAACAAACAACCCCAAAGATCTCAAGGATTCATAACAACTATTTTATATGCACAGGTCTGTGCATCTCTTATGTGACTGACAAATCATTCTAAAGAAAGAGAAGAAGAGCTTTGAAAGGTGTGAAAGAAACTTAGCATGCCTATTTTAAGGGCTGGACCCACCAGTGATAGAATACCACTGTGACCCACATTCCTTTGACCCAAGAAGGTTACGAGGCCAAGCCCAAAGTCACTGGGGGTAATGGAGTATGTGCTTCCCTAAGTAGTTCAGAGAATAAAATAGATAACTGCTATTTAGTGATCTGATCTACCACAAGTCTCAACAATGTTATATTTTACCATTTCATTTGGTGGAAAGGCCTTTAGTGTCTACAAACCTACCTATTTAAATCTGGACCATTCTTCAAGTCCCAGTTCAAATGTCACCTCTTGCATCAAACTCTCTGTAGTATTACCAAGCAATTGAAAGCATTCTTTTTTCTAAACACCAGCATCTGCATAGTTCCAGTAGAGCTGCACTACGGTTATTTGCCTATGTGTGGTGTCTTCTACCAAATCCAAAACACCTTAAAAAAGGGAAGATTGTGAGCAAGTTATTTTTTATTACCAGCATCATCCAGTGCCTCAGCATAATAGACATTCAGTGTATGCAGCACAAAGAAATGAATACACACACATACATGTGCACATATGACTGTGGGCCAGGGCATCTGCATAAAAGGGAAAACGTAACAATGATGAAAGGTCTCAAGCTCTGGCATCAGACAGACCTGAGTTCAAATCCTGTCTTCCCCTCTCCTCCACTGTAGCCCTCTGGGAAGGTACTTAAACTATCTGTGCCTCTGTCTCCTCAATCTATGATGCTGATTTTAACAATCCATGTAAAAGCCGAGTATAAGCTAATAAGTGCTGATATTTTATTACCATATATGATATGGTAAAATGTTATTTCTTATACACAATGTGATGAAAATGTTTTTTAAGTAAGTACATAATGACAGGGACTAAAAGGGAACATGTGTTAGGGTAGTAGGACTGTAAATAAAATATCCCCTTTTTATTTCCTTCATGGATAATATGGTTTTGCTTATGCAATTAAAAAAAATTAAACATTTATTATCCTTAGTGTTCGGCCAACTCTAGGGTGGTGACACCCATATGGACCTACCCCACTCCAGAGAAATGACTTTTTAAACAGATGCTGTGTTCCAGGCTCATAATAAATACATTTTTTTCCAATTCTCATAACAACCTTTATCATGCCCGTCCTTTAGGTGAGAAAGTTCTATAGTCAGTGAAAAATATGGGAAGCTGATGCCTGGCCTGACTCGGAAGTGCAGACTCTTTCCCCACCTCACATTCCTGTCTCCTCACAATTTCACAGGTGAGTTATAGTGTGAAAAGCAAACCCGCGGCATCGAGACAGATCTTAGTTTCTAATACCATTCTCCAATGAAAGAAAGAAAGGTTTGTTGGAGAAACAGCTAATTCTAGGACTGTAGCAGGAAACCTACAAGATGAACCTGGACCATCTTGTAGTACCAAAAGGTAAGGAAGTGCTGGAAAATTTGTAAAAACAAGACGCACGCACACACAGACACACACACCCTGATGTGCACAAGAGCCAACTCAAAGAGCTCCCAGTGGTGAAAACTAGAACGATTTGAGGAACGAGAGAAGTAATGTTGGATGCTAGCTCAGGGTATAAAGTAAGTGCCCTTGAGCCCATACTGATATAATCAATGACTGAATAAAGAAATAGACAAAGAAGAACAGACAAACTTCCCATGCAGGACACTGATAAACAATTTGTATAGACACTCAAAAAGGTGAGTAATGACTCCATAAGTATGGACTGTGCATGGAAACTTCAAAAAAGTGCAGTATAAAAAGGCGTGGGGAGAGGTAAGTAACTATGTCGTACAGAAACCTGGCAAACACCACTCAACTGGTCATTAAAATCAACACCAACAATGGTGAGCCTTGCGGATAGTATGTGCCCTGGATGTGTTATGAGAAGGGCACTTACCCTCTGAAGTTCTCCTCCCCAAAACCCATAACCCAAGTCTAATCTTGAGAAAAACATCAGACGAATTCCATGAATGGAACATCCTAACACAGTGCTCACCATACTTTCCGAAACCATCAAGATGATCAAAAACAAAATCCGAGGAACTGTCACAACCAAGGAGCCTGAGGAGACCTGATGAATAAGAGGAATGTGATATCCTGAATGGGATTCTGAGCAAAAAGAACTTTAGGCGAAGACTAAGGAAATCTGAGTAAAAATATGAACTTTAGTTAATAGTGATGTATCGGTATTGGTTCATTAACTTGACAAATGTAGCATTCTGACATAATATGTTAATGGGGAAACTCAGTGTGGGATACGTGAGGTGGGAACTCTCTGTACTATCTTCACACCTTTTGTGTAAATCTAAACTATTCTAAAATTAAAATTTTATTTTAAAAAAATTATTTAATCAAAATGGACCTTTATATCTAAGGCCTGTGTGTAAAGACAAGTTCTGTCTGTGGGATTGACCTTGGAGCAATCCAGAGTGCAGGCTAAAAGGATTTTCTCATTTTCTTGGTAGCAGACAGAATGCTGCACACCACCACATTTTAATGCTGACTCACCTAACCTAGCAGCTATCTGCTGATGTTAAATGAGAGCGCAATTTGCCACATCATAAAGAATCCATGCCACGGTTATCTGATGATATCTGTCATAGTCCCCTCTATTATATTCCCACAGCATACATTATTCTTTTCCCTTACAGAACTTACCCTTTGTAAATAAATATGCCAGCAATTATCCGCTCAATGTCCGTCTTCCCCAGCACCCTGGGAGTTCCCAGAGGGAAGAACCTTTCTCACCACTGCATTCCCAGAGTGGCACCTACTAGGTGCTCAGTAACTATGTGCTGAATGTGTGGACACTAGTGCAGGCTAGAGGAGAGATGACCAGCACTGCTGGCTGTGGTCCCTTACACAGGTGAACCACCAGCCTGGCCTCGTGGAGCCTGAGAGGCCACTGGGACAATTGTTGCTTCCCCCACAACCTTCCACGTCCCCAGATATTATTATTTCTAAGTCATTCAAACAAGATCTGAGAGAGGAATCTTACCTGCCATAATCCACCCTAGTCCTAGAAAACACTAATTTCCTAAAATGCAAGGAAATGATAAGATGCACATACTTTTTTACGTGCTCATCTGTTAGCCTGAGAACTGAGTCTAGTCCAGGCATCATAAAGAAAACCCAGCCTCCTACAAGCCACAGGAAACGCATGGCCAGAAGCAGCGGGGGGAAACTGAAAGCATGAGACAGAAGCCACTGGGGGCGCGTGGTATCAAGTCTCTCTGGTACGTCAGTCTTCATTCTGTCAGTGCGTTCCAGGTCACAGCAGGTTAGCGGTTCTGCCATATCCTTCGCCGCTTGGCTTTATGTAAGTGCTGCTAAGAATAAAATTAAGCAGTGGGAGAAAAACATCAGTTTAGTGTCTAAATTTAGAAAACTTGATGAATAAATCTGTTAAATCCATTGTGGGGAGACAGAAGAACAAATCATTTCTTATTGGAAAGATAACATAAATAGAAAATAAAAGGTGATTGTCTTTATAATTTAGAACAACAGGTTTACATGTAAAGGCCCCCACACCCTCTTTTATTTACAAATGAGTATATTAGTTGATTGTGCATTTTCTTTCACATGACCCTCAATTTGAGTTTTTAAAAAGACATCATCCAAGGCAAGAAACCATCCAGAAAATTGCTATCGGAGCCCTGGGTTCTGTATGTGTTGGGGAGGAGGAGGACTTTTATGAGACCCTACTGATGTGATATAAATCATCTTCTGAAGATCATGGGGAGCAGGTGCCCAGCATTCTGTGCTCCAGACATCTGGCAGGGTTTTATCCTCACACTCCACCTCCCGCTCAACATCTGGCAGCCCCTTCATCCCGGCACCCCCCCCCCCCATCCCAACTGCCTCCCCACATCTGCCACACACTTCTCTTAACCTCAGAAGCAAATCCAGTCAAAAGCTCAAAAGCACAATGTTCCAAGGGTGGTGACCTAGGGTTACATGCTGGGTGGGAGTGGAGCAGCGTTTGTTTTTATTTTTTTTCCCCCCTAAACTTTAAATGAATACACAATTCGCTTGGAAGTATGCTTTCATGTCTAACTGGTTCTCACTGAGAAACTTGTTTAAAATTGAAATCCATAGTTAATATTAACCTCTTTAAAGGTTTTTAATCATCCTGGGAATTGAAGGGGGGGGTACAAAAAAAAGTAGGAGAGGGGAGAATCTTTTTATGCTGATGATATGCACCTTACAAGCAAAGAGAATCGATTCTGATTTAGGGGGGAAATTGACAAAATACTACGTCTTGTCTAATGAAGTACAAATCACTTAGAGGAAGCATCGACCCTAATTCAAAACTGTTTTGCAACCTATTTAAGGAAGTGAGTACTATTTTAATTCCCCACTAGTTTAGAAATTCCTTTTTAGTGTCTCCAAAGCTTTATGGCACTTGCGGGTTTATAGAGTCATCTCACATGTGGTCTCCCCCGGTTCCCAACAGGGAGGGGGCTTCCTGGTTAGGCTCTGCCTGAAATGCCTCTCCATGCCTGATTCAATCACCTGATTTAAGGCTCCAGCTATCTGACTCTGACAGTTTGCTGTTAACCATTTCATGGTGTTTGCCTTGGGGTTACACCTGAACCAGTCACCCCTCAACTATTTCCTTCTATGGTCCCACCACCCACCACACACACACTGCTTCATTCCCTCCCCTCCTTAGACCAGCCCCTACTCCTTCCTTTCAAACAAAGAGTTGCTTGCTCTTTCTTTTTCAAGCATAGATAAAACCATGTAACCCTGAGTGTTCTGGATACAGGTGAATTCCTGAGGTAGCACCGGCTTCTGATGAAATAGACATTCCAAACTCCAGGCCACTCTGGGCTTTGGCCGGCTGCCAAGGTGCTGATGTATCACAGAAGCTCAGCAGGCCAGAGCCCTATCAAAGCATTTTATCATTTTATTACACACTTAAATTAGTAATTACTTCTGGGACATTATTTAGGTTCTGCTGTAGTGTACAGTTTCTTGATCAACAGTTTAAATGTGGTTAGTGACTGTTCTTGGGTTGAAATTTCTTGTGCATCTATTTGTCTGTTCTGTTTCCTGGCTATCCTTTATTTTAGTTCCTAAGAATGCTGTAAAGAGTTGTATCAACCTTGTTTTCTCTTTTGATAGGTACCTGGAAGGGGGAAAGCTTTGTGCTTATTAAATTCACAAGGCACAGTAAACTAAGTTAGGTTGGAAGTCAACTAGAATCATAAATGAACTTTGTAGTCAACGTTACCATTGGTGGGATGAGGGTGATAGGAATGGAGTCTACAGAAAGCACGACAAGGTGAACTAATATGTAGTTTTACTGGAAAGAGAATTTCGGCTCGGCGCCCAGAGCATAGTGGTTACGGCATCAGCCACATACACCAAGGATGGTGGGTTCGAATCCAGCCTGGGCCAGCTAAAGAACAATGACATCTGTAACAAAAAATAGCCCGGAGTTGTGGTGGGTGACTGTAGTCCTAGCGATTTAGGAGGCTGAGGCACGAGAATCGCTTAAGCCCAAGAGTTGGAGGTTGCTGTGAGCTGTGAACCATAGCACTCTACCAAGGGTGACGTAGTGAGACTCTGTCTTAAAAAAAAGGAAAGAGCATTTGGTTAGGTGAGAGAATGGTGGGCCCCAACCTTCTTGGCAGCAGAGACTGGTGTCACGGAAGACAGCTTTCCCATGAACAGGAGGTAAAGGGTGAACTTAGCTTCTCATAAGGAGTGAGCAAACTCCATTCTTCTTATGTGCAGTTTGCAGTAGGGTTCCTGCTCTTATGAAAATCTGGGGCTGGGTCCAGTTTCAGTCTTCTGCAGGTTGCCAGCCAGTTTGCCCAGGTGCCAGGCTCTTTTAAATAGCCAGCTCTGTGTGAACTAACAAAGTGAGAGGGAGGGCACCAAGCCATACATGGGGGATCCACATCCATGACCCAAACACCCCCAAAAGGCCCCACTCCAACTCTGAGGCCCCCCTCCAAATTTCAACATGAGATTTGAAGGGGACAGGTATCCAAACTATATTAGCAGGGGACCTGGGCCAGTGCACACGATAGGTCAGATGGCTATAGGTTTGCAAGCACTATAATCATGCCTGGCCAAGGGAGTTGAATGTGAGGATTGAGAGCATGGACTCTAGAGTCAGATGGCCCAGTTGTCTGGCTGCGCCAGTTCCCACCTTGTGACCCTGAGCAAGGAAGGTAACCTCAGTTTCCTCATTAATGAAATTAGTTTGATGGTAATGCCTACCTCAGAGAATTGTTAGGCTTAAATTGGGATGATTTGAATAAAACACTTCAGTTGAGTTCTCAGTAAATGTTAGTTGTCTTCACCACCACCTCACCATAGTGACCACCATCATTATCACCACCACCATCAATACCAGCACCACCACCACCCCGGTTGGCACCTCCATTTCTACCATCACCATAGTCACTGCTGTCATCACCACCCTTAGCATCACCACACCACCACCACTGCCACCACTGCCACATCATCATCACCACAGTTGTCACCAACACCACCAACACCATTACCATGATCACCACCCACACCATGACCGTCACTACCACCACCACCTCCACCGTCATCGCTATCACCACGACCGTGACCATCTCCACCATCCTCACCACCACTCCCACAGTTGCAGTGGGAGGATGCGCTGTCTATAGACAGCATCCAACCCCATCCTATGGCTTAATGAGGAGGCACTCGGATTCCCAGGCCCATTTTGCAGATGTAGAAATAGACCCAAAGAAATGAAGTGACTCTCAAGAGCAGATAACCAGAACTTGAATCCAGGCCTGGTGACTGACACTTCAAGTCCCATGGTCACTTCACTAAGGCGTAGGCTCCAATTTCCCTGTCTATAAATATTGAGAAAGAGTGTGATGCTGTGTGTGGAAGTTTCCAGCACTCTCTCCTTTTTCTCCTATGTGACCCGGAGTCAGCCCATGTCTCACTTGCTTACTGCTGTCCGTCCTAAACCTATAGCCATCTGACCTATCGTGTGGCAAGTGTCAGCCCCCGGAAGCTGGGGTTGTGTTGCTTGAGGGCAGGAGGAGCCCCTGGGGACACTGTAGAGAGTCTGTACTACACTCAGTCACTCAGTCCCTACGCTTTGCCCTGCCAGCGTGAAAGCAGCAGTATAGACACACCCCTTTCTTCTCGGGCCCTCAAGTCCCTTTCTTTCGTAGCTTCTACACAGAGCCCCAGCTGTGTGCCAGGAGCTCATCCTGCGTGTCCTCCCTGTAACCCCACATCCCTGGAGGAGGACCCGTTGCCCCAGGTGACTGGTAGAGGAAGCAGAACTCAGAGCGTGAGCCAGCTTGCCCACAGCCACCCCGATGCGTTCCCTGACTCCAAGGCCCATGCTCTTCTCATCTCAGTTCAAATTCAAGTGCGGTATTTCCACAGGCCTCCTGTCCTGGATGCCCTTGGGTTCCACCGTCTTGCAACAACAGCTCCTTTGCTATGTCTGACTTCTGTGCCATGGTTCATGGTGTTTCCTCAAGATGTAGCTGAGGAGTCCTCCTCCAGGAAATCTCCTTTGGGGTCCCCCACAGTTCCTTACAGCCACCCTGTCTTACCTCAAAAGTACAGGCTGCCCCTGGCAGGGACCCTCGTCTGACTCCTCTTGGGGTCCCGAGGGCTCAGTATACAGTCTGGCCCGACAAGGGCTTGGTGCAAGATAACGGTGGGGACAGGAGCTGAACAGCCCTGCCTCGGGGTGCCCACAGCTAGGGCGCCCTCTCCTCTGCTCTCAGCCACTGTGCCCACGGCCCTGAATGCCCAGTTGCTGCCCCTGCAGGCCTGACCTATATTGCTGCAACTGGCAGCCCCAGGAAGCTGGAGTTGTGTTGCTTTGGGGCAGGAGGAGCCCCTGGGGACACAGTAGAGTGAGTGTATGCTTTAACCCTCCAGTTGCAAAACCGCCGGACTCATGGGGCCGTCAGGGGACAGACTTTGTGACAACCATCTTGTTCTAGGTATGAGACATGCACTTACTTTGTTTAGTCCTCAGGGCAATCCTGTAAATGGATAATCTTACAAATACCCACTTGCAGAGGATAAATGTGAGGTTCAGATGCTGTCACGATGTGGTCGAGTTGCACCTCCAGCTACAGGGTGCATCCCAGGTCTCATTCGAGCCCAGCTGACTCAGTGAGCTCCTTGTTAGCTGAGCCCTTTTTCCCTTCTGTTATCACCTGATTGCTTTGGGGCGGCCTGGTAGCAGGTGGTCCTGTTAATAGCCCTGTTGTACAGGTGAGGAAACTGAGGCATAGAGAGATGCAAGTATTTGTGTGCAATAAGTGGTCCAAACCCAGTCTGTGTGGCCTTTGCTCTTTCTCTGATTTGAAGTCCTTCGTGGAGGGCTGGGAGAGAGAGGTGTGTGTCAGGCTCTCTGGGTCGCCCTTTCAAACCACACATCCCAGGTGTCCCCGTGGATGCTGGCTGTGAATTGTGCCCAGGGATAGGGGTTTCTTGGTGTCAGGGTGAGAGATTCTATCCCCCTCACTGTGTCCAGGTCCCCTTGTCCTCCATCTTGCCTCTGGAGCCCCTGCTGGAAGGCAGGCCCTGGACAGCAACAAAGAAAGCCCACAGGCCGGCACAGCCTCTGGGGCAGCCTCGGGTGGCTTCCCAGGCAGATCTCAGGGTAGTGGGGCACGGGGTGGATTCTGGGGTCAGGAGCAGCTAGGCCTTTGACCTTCTGGAGTAGCTGGGGTTCTGAAGCATCTCCCCCAGCAAGACCCCGCTTGAGCACTGAGCCTGTCAGGGAGACCACGGTTTCTGCCTTTCTTTCTCCATCTCATTCCTGGCAGTCATGCCAACACCCACCTTAAAAAAAAAATTTTTAGACATGACATTTCCAGTGAGGGGAGGAGCATTTGTTCCCAGCACCTCAGTGATTGGGAGAAGCTGGATGTGGGCAGCAGCCCCAGGGTGACAACTTCCCCACCGGCTTCTCTGGAAGAATGGCAGGTGCTGGGGGAAAAGACCCACTCACTTGCTGCCTGAGGAGGAGGGAGTCCGGTTTGGGCTTCACAGGCGCTGGGACTCTACTGGCCAGCGTGGAGGAAGCGAAGGGTCCAGGCAGAGACAAGGAGGCACTTTGACTTGCCCCAGGTGGCCACACGGGTCCTGGTTCTTCAAACCTGAACTAGAGACTGTGCCCCCAAACCCCTCCCCTCTCACTCTGCCAGTGACCCCCCTTCTCCGGGTTGTCACAGTATCTTTGACCTTCTCTGTCTCTCTGACCCCTCCCCAGCAGTATTTAAAACCCACCTAACATTATCTTCCAAGAGGAAAGCAAGTCTCCAACCTGAGTGGTAGCCACAGTTTGTATCTTAGCCGTCTTTGGCTTCCCCGTCAACCCCTGCAGTCTGGCCTCTGCCCTGCACGTGCGGCCAAGCTACGTCTTGGCCTGGTCATTGTACTGGTTAGGATGCTGGCTTAGTGGCTGTGACAGAGACCACATGACAGTGGCTCCCACAAGACAGGATTTTTTCTCTCTTGTGGAAGAGTCTGCAGTTGCAGCCACTCTGGCAACAAGGTGGTTCTCCACCAGGTGATTCAGGGATCCAACTTGCCTCTGTCCTGATGCTCTGCCGTTCCCCTCAGAGTTGCCTGCCCTTGTTGCTGGCTCAGACCACAGAGTTGTCATTCCAACAGGGTGGGGGGAAAGTGGACAAGCAGCTTCCTTGCAGAGGGTGACCCTGCACCTGCCCACATCACTTCTGCTAACATTCCCATTGGCCAGAATTCAGTCACATGGTTCTCTGTAACTTCAGGGAGGCTGGGGAATACAAGCCATTACTTTACTCATAGACCAGTGATGAAAATGGATTCTGGGGCGGCACCTGTGGCTCAAAGGTTTAGGGCGCTGGCCCCATATGCCGGAGGTAGCGGGTTCAAACCCAGCCCCGGCCAAAAACTGCAAAAAAAATAAAAATAAATAAAAATAAAAGCCTTAAAAAAAAAAAATGGATTCTGCAGGAGAACCAGAAAACGTGAATAAAATGACTGGAGTCTTAGGAAGAGTTTGTGTGGGCAAATAGCGATTCAAGAGTCGGAAGCATGAGAGGCCTGAGGGGAAAACTTAGAAGGTGCTCACAGAAGCAAGATTAAGAAAATACTGGGTTGGCCACAGAAAAAAGTCCCTAGTCAGAGTCCGTTGGCACTCTCAGATTGGTAACACTTATATTTCGTCTTCCCGTTTACTGAGTTGAGTTTCAGTTTGTTGTCTGAGCCTACTGGCCTCCCCGCTAATTATGCAGCAGTGCCTGCCTCCGGTTGCCAGGTAGACAGAGAGCAAACATCTAACAGAAGGAAGGGAGCCTGCTGGGTCTGGCTGAGGTCTACGGTGAGTCTTCCCTCAAGCTGTGCATCGCACCCCTTGAACAAAGTCGGGATTCTGCCCGTGAAGAAGGGCGCTGTGTGCAAGGCTGAGTCAGTATGGGCTGCCCCCTTGGCTGCCCCATCGGGGGAGAGGAGGTGCCCTCAGAGTTCACCTGCCCCTCTCAGCGTGATGCTGTTGACCCCCTGCAGCCTGGACCCTGTACAACCCCATGTTCCTCCCAGCCCCTGGCTGTTCCTTCACCTTCTCTGCCAGCCAGGCCAGGGTCCTGAGGACTCAGGCACCACTCCTAGCTCAGGCTCCCTGACTGATGGGCAGTCACCGCCTCTGCATCTGACCCCAGATCTTCCTCAGCCCTGCCTCCACCTCCCAGCAGCATCTCCTCCCTGTCACTTTGGGATCTGATGGCTGCTCTGTCCCAGAATCCCAGATACTGTCTGAGCCTCAGCCAGGATCTCCAGGATGTTCATCAGCAAAGGCAGCTTGACTCCAGACCAGTTACTGGAGCTCCCCGAGTCTTACTGTCTATCCTTAAAATGCAGATTGTAGCACCAGACTCTCGGGATGTTAAAAAGGTGATATTTGGGGAAAGAGCATGGGGAGTGTATACTTGTAAGTCTGAGATTTCATTTCTGCCTGTCGTACTGAACCCTGGGTCTGGTTCGTTGTGGTGGCTCTTAAATACCGTATATACTCGAGAATAAGCCGAGTTTTTTCGGCACAAAATTTGTGCCGAGTTCAGGTTTATCGGCACAAATTTTGTGCCAAAAAAACTCGGCTTATACTCGAGTGTATACGGTAATTCCTGGTTGGGCGATTCTGGCATAGGACCCTTTGTATTGGTTATCTATTGCCGGATCACTCCCAAACATAGTGGCTTCAAACAAACAGTCAACATCTCCAGTGTCTGTGGGTGAGGAGTTTGGAGTGGCTCAGCCGGTGGCTATTGAACAGGTGTCTCAGGAAGTTGCCATCAGGGTGCCGGATGGGGCTGCGCCATTTGAAGGCTAGACGGGGCTGGAGGCCCTGCTTCCGCACCCAACGTGCAGCTGTGGGCTTGGTCCTTCAGCTGCGTGGCTGCTCGTGATGTGATGTCCAGCTTCCCTGAAGGAGTGGTCCTGGGCAGAAAGTGAAAGTGCCTGCTGTGCAAGCTGTGACGCCCTTTACTGTCTCATCCCAGAGGCACAAACTAGAACTTCTGCCTTGCCATGCTTGTCCAAAGTGGGTCCCTGAGTCTAGCCACCCTCTGGGCCTAAGCCTCACCTCTTCAAGAAGCAGCAGCAGAAGTTTATGGATATATTTGTGAACCACCACACCCTCAAATTTGAAGTTCACACTTAGCTTTTTAGCGTTGTGATGCCTGAGAGCTCTGCAGCCGTCATCAGAGTCAGGCCGCAAGGTGGAGGGACCTTGAGGGTGTTATGCTCGGTGAAATAAGCCAGACACAAAAGGACATGTGATTCCACTTGTCTGAGCTCCCTAAGGCAGTCAAGTTCATAGACACAGAAAGCACAGTAGTGGGTGCCAAGGGATAGGAAGTTAGTGTTTAATGGGGACAGAGCTTCAGTTTGGGAAGATGAGAAAGTTCTAGAGATGAATGATAAATTGTATATTATGTGTACTTTTCCAAAATTAAGCATTAAAAATTGAAACTGTCGCCTCTGCCAACCCACTTGGCCCTGCTCAGCCCAGCAGCTGGCACGGCAGGGCACCTGGTGAGCATGAGCAGGGAGGCCCAGGCCCCCCTGACCAGGCACCAGAGAGGCAATGCTGTCTTTGCAGAAGGACACGGGTTTCTCTATGAAACGTTTGGGATCCGGCCGCAGTTCTCCTGGCATGTCGACCCGTTTGGTGCATCTGCCACGACCCCCACCCTCTTTGCGCTAGCGGGCTTCAATGCCCACCTCATCTCCCGGATCGACTACGACCTAAAGAAGGCCAGGCAGGAGGCCCAGGTGAGTCGTCCGCCACATCTGCCACTCTCGCTTCTGCCTGCCTCCTGATGTCAGAGCCTCGTAGCAAGCTGCTGCTTTGTGCCAAGGCATCAGGAGTCCTTGGCAGCTCCCTAGACCATGGAGCTGTACCCCCAGCCTTGGTTCTTGTTATTTCCTCTACCAGGAATGCCTTCTCCCTATACCATGGAGCTGCAGGCCCAGTGTGGATGTCTCCAGCTTCGAGGCCCCTTCACCCCTTCCACTGGGCTGGGGCTGCGCTGATGCCCCCTGTGGACTCTCCATAGGGACTAAACTCAGCTGCACTCAGTAGGCAGTGGCTGGCTGACAGGGAAACAGCAGGGCCTATGCGCTGGGAGAACGGTTAGCAGAGACATAATGCCTCTTCAGATGCGTGGGCAGCTATTCCGAGATCTAAATAGTAACAATAAACAAGCACAGTAGACACGTTGTGTGCCTGTGCCCTTGGGAAGGCCAGGCTGCATGTGTCCATCCCTGTCACCTGCAGATGACCCTGTGAGCCAGGCGAGGCCATCCCCAATTTTCACACAGAAATCAAATCACGGAGGCATCAGTGCGTGGTCCCGGAGCCAGCACTTAGTGAGCTAGGATTTTGTCTCTGTTTTGTAACCCTGAGCACTTTCCAAACATCACAATAATTTAAAAGAAAATAGACTGCTTACTTGGTGGAAGGTAATGAGTTCCCTGTACCTGAGGGTATTCAAGCAGAGTCAGAATGAGCTTCTCTTAGATGCCTGCAGAGAGAATCCTGCACTGAGAAGCAGGTAGGGTGAATCCACAGCTCCTTCTGGAGGGCAGGTCCCACCACATGTGGCTTTGAGAACATAAGAATATTAATGGAGGAAGCAGCAGGGGGAGACTTTGTCCTTGAACCACTGAGAGAGGGCCAGGTGTGGCTGGAGGAGGCAGAGCCAGCATGGCCCTCACTCTGCTCCTTCTGGGTTTGTAGGATCTGCAGTTTGTGTGGCGGGGGTCCCCGTCCCTCTGGGCACAGCAGGAGATCTTCACACACATCATGGACCAGTACAGCTACTGCACCCCATCCCACATCCCTTTCTCCAACAGGTACGTCTCCTCTGCAGCTGCCTGCCACCTGCTCAGGGCCTTCGCACCCCCCCGGGGCTCCACAGACCCCAGCGTTTGCCCAGCCATTGCAGCGTGTATTATATAGTTTTATGAGAATAGCTCATTAAGAATTTCCACATGTGGTTTCACGTTTTTAATAGAGTGGGTGAGATTATTAACCCTATTTTATAGATGAAGAAACTGAGGCTCAGAGAGGGTAAGTGACCAGCTTAAGGTCACCCAGCTGGTAGGTGGGGAGGCGGTATTTGACTTCAGGTCTGTGTGACTCCAAACTGCTTCCTGTCGTGAGTTCCTGTCCTGATGCAGGATTACTTAGAGGATGAAATCTTCACATCAGCATTCCTAAGAACTTCCCACGCTGGCTCTGTGAGGTCCCTTTCTGCTATGGCCTCTGCTGCCTTTACCTACAAGGCGAGAAAAGTGACCAGTTGAGTCCCAGGTGCCCCTCCCACCATAGTCCACCCCCCTGTTAGGGACATGGCGTCCCCGGGCACTGTTGAGTTTCTCTCTAATACCTTCTGACTCTTCTGCCATTTTCTCTCAACCATAGTGGCCACCTGGCCTCTGTCCTTTCCACCTGCTACTGGACTTAGGGTGCTGGGTTGCAGGCAGAGGGTGCCAGGCCTGAGATGCGATGGATGTAGGGGAAGGCTGCTAACACAAATGCGTACCCCCGCCTGCTCCTGGTGTGGCCTGGGGCATAGCACAAGGGTGTGAGGGATTTTCCCCACCCTCCCTGGCCCTTCTGAGTCCTTGTCCCTGCAGGGATCCCAATGAAGAAGGCAGGAAGAATGGGCGGGGGGGGGGGGGGGTGTTACACAGTGAATCTGTGCATGTCAAAATAATGAGGAAACACAGACTGTCCACACCACCTCCTACTCAGTGTGGAGGGGAGATAGGGGTCCTGGCCCTAAAAATTGCAAGGTGGGCC
>CAUYPK010018926.1:0-30326 GCA_963574355.1 Loris lydekkerianus
CAACCAGAACGCACCTCAATTTATGAGAGAAACTCTAACAGACATGAGCAACTTGATTTCCTCCAGTTCCCTAGTAGTTGAAAATTTTAACACCCATTTAGCAGTGCTGGATAGATCCTCCAAAAAGAAGCTAAGCAAAGAAATTTTAGATTTAACCTTAACCATTCAACATCTGGACTTAACAGGCATCTATAGAACATTTCATCCCAAAAAAACGAATACACATGCTTCTCATCAGCCCACAGAACATACTCCAAAATTGACCACATCCTAGGCCACAAATCTAACCTCAGCAAATTTTAAAAAATAGAAATAATTCCTTGCATCTTCTTAGACCATCATGGAATAAAAGTTGAACTCAATAACAACAGGAATCTGCAAACCCATACAAAAACATGGAAAGTAAACAACCTTATGCTGAAGGATAGATGGGTTATAGAGGAGATTAAGAAGGAAATCACCAAATTTTTGGAACAAAACAACAATGAAGACATGAATTATCAGAACCTCTGGAATACTGCAAAGGCAGTCATAAGAGGGAAATTTATAGCATGCAAGGCTTCCTCAGGAAAACGGAAAGAGAGGAAGTTAATAACTTAATGGACAACTCAAGCAACAGGAGAAGGAAAAACATTCCAACCCCAAACCCAGCAGAAAAAAAGAAATAACCAAAATCAGAGCAGAATTAAATGAAATTGAAAACAAAAAAATTATACAACAGAACAATAAATCCAAAAGTTGGTTTTTTGAAAAGGTCGATAAAATAGATAAACCTTTGGCCAACCTAACCAGGAAAAAAAGAGTAAAATCTCTAACTTCATCAATCAGAAATGGTAAAGATGAAATAACAACAGACCCCTCAGAATTTAAAAAATCCTTAACAAATATTATAAGAAACTTTACTCTCAGAAATATGAAAATCTGAAAGAAATCGACCAATACTTGGAAGTACGCCACCTACCAAGATTTAGCCAGCATGAAGTGGAAATGTTGAACAGGCCTATGTCAAGTTCTGAAATAGCATCAACTATACAAAATCTCCCTAAAAAGAAAAGCCTGGGAACAGATGGCTTTACATCAGAATTCTACCAAACATTTAAAGAAGAACTAGTACCTATACTACTAAACCTCTTCCAAAATATAGAAAAAGAAGGAATACTACCCAACACATTCTATGAAGTAAACATCACCTTGATCCTTAAACCAGGGAAAGACCCAACAAGAAAAGAAAATTATAGACTAATATCACTAATGAATATAGATGCTAAAATACTCAATAAGATCCTAACAAACAGAATCCAACAACACATCAAAGAAAGTATACACCATGACCAAGTGGGATTTATCCCAGAGTCTCAAGGCTGGTTCAATATACATAAATCTATAAATTTAATTCAGCACATAAACAAACTAAATAATAAAGATCATATGATTCTCTCAATTGATGCAGAAAAAGCTTTTGATAATATCCAGCATCCCTTCGTGATCAGAACACTTAAGAAAATTGGCATAGAAGGGACATTTCTGAAACTAACAGAGGCCATCTACAGCAAACCCACAGCCAAGATCATATTGAATGGAGTTAAATTGAAATCATTTCCACTTAGATCAGGAACCAGGCAAGGTTGCACATTGTCTCCATTGCTCTTTAACATTGTAATGGAAGTTTTAGCCATTGCAATTAGGGAAGAAAAGGCGATCAAGGGTATCCACATAGGGTCAGAAGAGATCAAACTTTCACTCTTCGCAGATGACATAATCGTATGTCTGGAAAACACTGGGTATTCTACTACAAAACTTTTAGAAGTGATCAAGGAATACAGCAAAATCTCAGGCTAAAAAATCTCAAGAACGGAATAAAAAGTATACAATGTACTCAGCCCTACTATGAAGCTAATTTATAGCTTTCATATGAAGGCTATAACCCAACTATAGCACAAGAATATGGGGATAGGGCCAAGGGAGAAGAAAGGAGGGGGGAGGTTAAGGTGGAGTGAGGGTAATGGGTGGGGCCACACCTATGGTGTATCTTAGAATGGGTACAGGCAAAACCTACTAAATGCAGAATACAAATGTCTATATACAATAACTACAAAAATGCCATGAAGGCTATGTTGAACAGTTTGATGAGAATATTTCAGATTGTATATGAATCCCACACATTGTACCCCTTGATTGCACTAAGGTACACAGCTATAATTTAACAATAAAAAATAAATAAATAAATGATCTAAACTTAGCAAATTTCAAGTATGCAATATAGGATTATCAGTGATCTTCACAATGATGTATATTAGATCCCTAGAATTTATCCATTTTATAACTGAAGGTTTGTACCCTTTGACCAATATCTCCCCTAGCCCTGGTAACCACTACCCTATTCTGCTTCTGTGAGCTTGACTTTTTTTGATTCCACACATAAATGAGTTCATACAGTGTTTATCTTTCTGCATCTGGCTTATTTCACTTAACATAATGTCCTCCAGGTTCATTTATGTTGTTGCACATGGCAAGATCGAATTCTTCTTTATGGTTGCATAATATTCCACAATATATATGTGTACCACATATTATCCATCCATCCAGAAACCCTAAGGTTGTTTCCATGTCTTGGCTACTGTAGGTAATTCTGCAATGAACAAGAGAGTAGGTATGTCCTCAAGATACTGATTTCATTTCCTTTGGATATGTACCAATAGTGGGATTGCTGAGATCATGTGACAGTTTTATTTTTAATTTTGTGAGGAAACTCTATGCTGTTTTTCACAATGGGAGTACCAATTTACATTGCTACCAACAGCGTACAAGGATACTCTGTTCTCTACATTGTGCCAACACCTGTTATCTCTGTTTGATGATAGCCATCCTAATATGCCTGAGGCAACACTATATTTTATTGTAGTTTTGATTTGCATTTCCCTGATGATTAGGGATGATGAGCACCTTTTCATTTACTTGTCCATTTGTATGTTTCCTCTGGAAAATTATTTGGGTCCTTTCTCATTTTTAAGCTAAATTAATTATTTTTTTGGTTTGGGGGCTTTTTTGTTGTTTCTCTGGATTTTTGTTGTTGCTATTGAGTTGTACGTGTTCCTTATACATTTTGATATTCACCTCTTGTCAGACATATGGCTTGCAAATATTTTCTTCCATTTTGCAGATTGCTTTTCCATTGTTGACTTTTTTTCTGTGCAGAAAGTTTTTAGTTTGACATAGTCCCATTTGTCTCTTTTTACTTCTGTTTCCTATGCTTTTGAGGTTATTCTCAAAAATATTATTGCTAAGACCAATGTCAAGGAGTTTTTTCTCTCTGTTTTATTCTAGGAATTTTATGATTTCAAGTCTTACATTTAAGTTTGTAATGTGTTTCAAGTTAATGTTTTTGTGTAGACAGGCAGTCCCTGGGTTACAAACAAGATAGATTTTGCAGGTTTCTTCTTAAGTTAAATTTATATGTAAACTGGAACAGACATATTTACCTATTACCTGTAATAGCATACATTCATAAGTGCAAGTTGAATGTCATCACATGTTTGTAACTCTGGGACAGCCTGTAGCCTAAGATGAGGATCCAATTTCATTCTTTTGCAAATGTATAACATGGACAACATTATTTGTTAAGCAGGCTGCACTTCCCCCATTGTGTATTGTCAGCACTCTTGTCAAAGACCAGTTGACTCTGTGGGAGGTTATTTATAGGCTCCCTATTTTGTTCCATTGGTCTATGTGTCTGTTTTTTATTAGTACCTCACTGTTTTGATTTCTATAACTTTGTGATATAGTTTGAAATCAAGAAGAGTGATGCCTCAGACTTTGATCTTATTACTCAAGATTGCTTTGACTCGAGAATTTTTGTGATTCTGTATGAATTTTAAGTTGGTTTTTACTATTTCTATAACAAATGCCACTGGAATTTTGATAGGAATTGTATTGAATCTGTAGATCACTTGGGGGTAGTATGGACATTTAAACAACATTAATTATTCCAATCCATTGTCTGCTTCAATTTCTTTCATCAGCGTATAGCATTCAGTGTACAGATCTTTAACCTCCTCGGTTAAATTTTTTCCTAAGTATTTCATCCTTTTGAAGGCTATTCATTGACATTGTTTTTAGTTCAAACTTCTAACTACCTTCAAGTTCTGTTTCCAAATAGGAACAGGCACACCCTACTCCCACATACACACACAGACACAAGGGCACATGAACACACATAGTGGAAACTTTAATATTGACTTACAGTTTAAATTATATCTTTCTCTTTGAGCATACACAAAGGGGAATCCATTTAGTTTATACCATTTCTCCCCAAAAGGATTATGCCACTTTCACAAAGCTATATGAAAGAGTAGGAATAGGCCCATTATGTCTCCAAGAAGCAGGGTCCAACATCACCCTTAAGAGCACATCCTGTTTTTCTAGCATTTTATTTCAAAGGAATTCTTTGTGTGTATGTGCAATGCTCAGAAAATATTTGTTGATTGCTAATGCTGTGTCTGAAAATCAGTTGGAAGATATTTCTCCAAGCCTGCCAATTTACAAAGATCAGCTAAGTGCCTGGCGTTCCTCCATGTTCCCTAGCTGAGGATATTTTTCTTTATAGAAATGTTTTTATGAAGAGTCTAAAAACTTAACAAGATAAACCACAAGCTCAAAGCTCAGACTGAAAAATCTTCAATGGGTCCTGGAATCATTGTACTCTTATACCAAGCACAACAACTAGCATTTTATTTTGGAATAAATAAAGTATTCCATCCTATGTATTTTCTTAGTTCTTAAGACAAGATTTAGGCACAATTACGAAATTAACACAAACAAAATAAATTTCTTAGTCCTTAAAATTTTTATTTATATTACTCCTTAATTTAATTTTTTTAGGAAAAAAATCATAGTCATGGTACGGCCAAGTGTATATTGGTAGGTATTTTAATAACCCTAGATAGTAAAAGCATTGCTGTAATTTTTTTTTTTTTTTTTTTTTTTTTTTTTAGAAGGAAGGTTAAACATACATTATCCTTGGGATGAAGCTTAGAAACCAGATTCACTTTGTGCCATTTTCTGGTACTACTCTGGACTCAAATCAATTCTAACAGTAATGATCTCCCAAGTAGGAGGCTGGTTGCTTTTAAAGTTATTTTCCATGTCAAATTGCAATGGGGGGGTGGGGGGGTATAAGTAGCAAAGATAAAAATCAAATCAAAGACTACTTGTTATTAATTTTTATCAATTAATAATCAACAGGAACCATTAGAATTACTACACTGAAATTAGGAAGTTCTCTGATCAATGGCTTCAAGTTTTAAATAAAAGGAATTCTACATGACAGGATGGACCCTTCCTTATGTGACCATCACTTGATTTTCCAGCCTCATCTTCCAACAACTCCATTATGAACACTGCTTGGCATTCCCTGAACAGACCCACTGGCAAACACCCATATTTTTTTCACGAGCTGTTTTCTGTGCCTAAAGAAGTATATCCCAGATTCACCCCAGACGCTCAACTTAGCAAGCTCCTCCTTTTTAGCCAACGTCAAAATGTTACCTCTGCCAGGGTCAAAATAAGGGCAATTGACTGGGAA
Source organism: Loris lydekkerianus (assembly GCA_963574355.1). Classification (NCBI taxonomy): domain Eukaryota; kingdom Metazoa; phylum Chordata; class Mammalia; order Primates; family Lorisidae; genus Loris; species Loris lydekkerianus. The sequence continues at coordinate 5,582 of CAUYPK010018926.1, forward strand.
AAATGAAAGTAAAAGCAGGCAAGGAATAAAGAGGCAGGACAAAGACAGTAGAGTTTTTAAAAGTAGGCACAGGAGTCCACCTCTAGCTTATGGGGCTTCAGCAAGTGGCCCTGAGTACTTGTTCCACCCAGCTTTTATTGAAGGCTATTTTCTTATTTAGCTGAGGGGGTAAGCTGAGAAAGGAAACAAAAATGTCAGCAGTTTCTATGCGTAAGCATGTTAGTTCTTATTCTATCTATAATCACTAACTTTAAGGGTCTGGGCAGCCTTGAGAAATCTGGAAGCTGAACCTTATGTGGGGGAAGCCTCCTGTTTGTAGTCATGCACATCTCTCCCTCCCTTTGGGGGAGGTTAGACCCCTCTAGTTTCTCTGTGGAGCAGACATAGTGGCATCAGTTCTTCTCTGAAGAAATGGTGGAAAAGAGGAATTTTCCCCTTATCTCCACCTAGAGGCATTTCCCTCTGTGGTTAGGGTAGAAGCCCTCCTGCCCATATCTCAGAGCTTGAGCCGTTCCCTTGATCTCTTCCCTGGCCATAATATAAATCCCCACAACTATGTTTTCATTGACCCCACATCAAGTTTTACCTGGCCTCCTAAGTTCAGTTATGGAAGATTGTTGACTGCTGACTGGGCAGAGGTCAGCCTTGTTAATGTTCCTTCCCAGACCTTGCATGCAGCTTCTCCAATGGCCATTGTTCTTCAGAGTGCTTACAGACCTAGGAGGGGTGTTTGTAAACTGTATCCCTTACAAGTCATGCTTCCAGTAAAAGCAGAAACTGCCCAAACAAGTAATGCAACTGTTATTTTAGAAGTAAGCTAGCTAAATTATTTTTATTCTACTGTTCAGCTTATTTCTTTGTTTTTTTTCCCCCCTTTCCAGGGTGTTTTCCCTTGCCAAGAATGTAGTCTTCAGTCCCCAATCTCCTTGCAGCCTCTTATATGAAACCTTCTCCAAATATGTTCTCCTGAGTGGGCACATGAAATTGTACATCCATTCCACATACAAAACATTTAACCCATTGCTTGTACAGTGATAAGATGTGTTCTGTCAGCATAGCAAACTACGAGCAAGACACATGTTCACACTTGTTCCCCCAGATTCCTGGAACAGTGTGTACCACTTTGCAGCAACTCAGTCTCAGTGAACATCAGATAAATGAAGGAATGAAGGAGGCATGAATGGAGTTGAATGAGTAAGTCAATTAAGTAATGGATGAATGAATGAAAGCCAGATTTGGGCAGGGGCTCTGGCAGGCAGGAGCTCACCCATAAACCAGGGGATGATAAAGGCAAAGATACACCTGTCTCTTCCATGGTGGAAATGTACTCTTGTGCCCCTCTAGGAGACAGAGCTTTCACATGCCCTTGAAGAGGGAGCCCTCTTACACAGGTCCTGCCCTTGCCAGAAATGAGTTTCTCTGGATTAGTCTTCTCCGGTTCTAACCATGAATTTTGGTACAATCTCTGAACAATATTGTAAGTGCAACCTGATATGATTTTAACTTAACGATTTTTAAACTCTGATTTTCCTATAATTTGGTTTAAACTTGGATCTTTTTTTCTATGACTTTTCATTCTAGAGTACTCAATACAGTGTCTCAGCCAAAAGCTCCATGAGGCTTCAGAGCCAAAATAAAGGGGTATGGAAAGAGTGCCATTTTTTTTTTTTTTTTAATAAGCTAAGCTGTATATCCACTTCGACTTTAAAAAATTCCTCTGATTTGAATTCTCACCCCCCTCAAATTTAGAAGATCAACTCTTCCTTCATCAATCCTATTACACAAACAAATGTAATCCAGTCCTTGCTTCTGTCTCCATGGTGATGACCCTGGCTCCAATGGTCACCCTGTGATATTGGATCCTGGATCAATAGGGTTGTCTCTGGAATCTTCCTCCAACCTTAATTCTGTGTGTCTAACAGGCTATTAGACAATCTATTGGTATGACTGGGTGGGATTTTAAAATAGAATTCTCCCACAAAACAAATGCTTCTTCCCCTAACGAGCTTGCCCAGCTTTCTGTTGTTATGTGCACATCACCTTCCCTGGTCATGTGTATCAGCCCCCACCAGTGTTCTTTGCTTCTTTTTCCCACCAAACTCTGACTTGTCCCCAGGTCCTCACAACTATGCTTTCACTGACCCCACATCAAATGTTACCTGGCATTCTAAGTTCAGTCATGGAGCATGTACTAAATCTAACCCTTTCTGTCTCTTCTATCCTTTGTATAAAACCCACATTACTTCCAGCCTTTTGTGCCCATGCTGATTTCCCACCACAAGCCAATAAGCCACTTAAATAACTAGCATTGTATTTGTTTTGCATCTCTAGTGCTGGAATTTATATGTGATTAGTTAAAATTTGTTCATCTAATATTAAATCACAGCTGTGTTAACATCACTGTTTTAAAAGTTCACACTAAGCAGGTACTTCTTGCTTGGACTATCGCATTCTAACCCTTCTCTTTGCCTCTAAATCTGTTATTTTATCTAATCTATTGTACACTACGTTAATTCTCCTTTGTTATTTCATCTTGTCCAAAAAGAACCTTAATTGTTCTTCCTTGCATAATGAAGTGAAAAAAATCACCTTGATAACATTGGGGGCACTTTAACATTTTACAGCCAACGTATCTTTCCATCTTGATCTCCCACTATTCTTCTCATTTTTCCTCTGCTTGCTGTTTCCTGAACATGTTTCTATCATCCTAAGGATACACTTTTTTCAGCTTCTCCCACCCTCCTGGCCCCCAGTGAAATTAATACGGGACAGAGTGAGTCCTAGGAGTTGACCTAGTGGATATCGTAGAGGATAGCAGGTATCTTAGAATGTGCCCAGGACTTCAAGTCCTGAAAGTACCCCTTTCTTCAGTTGGGCCCTTTGGGCAAACAGACAACCTTCTGATCCTTCACTTCTTCCTGCATAAAGAGTATAAGTAACTTGTTTGCAAAGTTATTTTGAAGATGAATTATAAAAAACAAATACTAAAGTTATTATTTCAAAATAATAGGAATTAACTGCAGTCATGAACTCATTCCCCTACTTTAAAGCAAGTGCCCATGATAAGACTAAATTAGGGCATGAACAATTCTGAAGATGACAACCTCTCTCTTGAGCTGATTCATTTTATGAAGGTAAACACAACTCCAAAACTACTCTAATGCCTTTCAGATGAGGAAAACAGTGAAATTTATTCAACCTTAAACAAGTGACTAATTTTTAATTAGAAAAATAAGTATCTATGCCTTCTGACTTCATTTGAAACTAGTTTTCTTGACAATTTCATTTAAAACTTAAACAATTTGTCTGGGTGCAATGGCTGTAATCCTCTGGGAGGTCAAGCTATGTGAATTGTTTGAGCTCAGGAGGGAGCTCAAGACCAGGCTAAGCAAGAGCAAGACCCCCATCTCTACCAAAAATAAAATTTAAATAATTTGGTTTAACTGAAATTTTGACTTCCAGCCTTCTCTTTCTTCTTCTCCTTGGCCAGAACAAGAACCCAAGTCCTGTCATCTGACACATGGGAGCGATTTCCTCAGAAGTCATCCAGAAGCTGCGAGGCAGGAAAAGAACAGGTCTAAATGATTGTTAATGTCACTGATAGAGCAAGTTAACCTCAGTGGCGTGTGAAGTAGTCCAGAATCCTCTACATCCACTGAGACTGATCTGCCACACAGATTCACCTGCCATACAAAGTGGCAGCCTCTTGTTGCTTCAGCTCTCAAGAGGAAGGGGGTACTTACTCTCATGGTGTAACCTTGCTGGGACTCTCTTTCTCTATATAATGGATCCCAGGAATGAAAAGCTAGTCAATACCCAAACTGGAAGAAAATTCAGCAGCAGGAGAAATTAGGCTATAAGCTGTACCAGGTTGTGTATTGTGTTTCTTTCTTATGCCACTATATTCCCAGCATATAAAACATAGTAGATGCTCAGTAAATATTCAGTGAACAAATGAATAATACTGAAGAGCTCTGGAAATTCATATTTTATTCTACTTGCTGAAAATGTAGGGACATGTGGTAAACAAACAATGTATTTTTTTTGTTTATACATATATGTGCATCTGTGTATGTAGCTATAGATTTGAATGTTATTTCGAGAAACAGTAAAATGGCAAAAGATACCAGGTTTTCACTCCAACAGTCTAGGAGCATTGCATAAAGCAACCTTGAGTTTAACTCCAAATAAATATACTTAGGAATTCAGGACACACTATCCCCAAATATGCCACGTTTGCATTTGAGAAAGTCACTTTCACCTTCACCTCACCCTTCCCCCATGAAGCAGGTCACAAGGCCCACGTTGAAGAGGTGCCCTCCCTCCCTATACACAGCAGGAAGGAAGATCCATATCTCTGAAGACACAGACAGACACAGAGAAGAATCTGAACAAACATGCCTTGCTAAATCTCCCCAGGTTATTACCATTAGGTCATATTTTTTGTCTCCCAATCATATTTCTCCATGACTGTCTACTCTTCATCAATTTGAGTACAAAATATACAAATTAGCTTTTTTATTTTGGTCTTCATTACCTTATAAAGGCTCCTGTAAAACTTTTTTAATTAATGTGCATCTTTTTCTCTTATTAATCTGTCTTTTATTATCTGAGTTTCACCCATGAATCTAATGATGAATGAGAAAAGATATTTTCCTTGACCCTGCAGAACTAAAATAAAAGGCATGCAGCAAACTTAAAAAAAAAATCACTAAGATTATCCAACAGTATTTTTTTTTTTTACATTTGCTTATTATTATTAACTGCACAAACCAGTAAGTTCTGTTTTATTTTTCACACTTGTAGGAAATATGCCATTTCTTCATTCACTCACTCATTTTTCCCAGTAAACAATTATTATATGCTGAAAGCTCCAGTACTATGTAAGGTGATTAATGAGAAAATTAAATATACCTCTGCCCTCAGAGACATTATAGTCTCTCAGAGGGAACAAACACCTGCATAGGTAATTATAATACACTGGGTTAAGTACAATGGTAAATGCAAAAAAACAGTAGCACATGGTGCCTGGTCTATAATCAAAGAAGGCAGAAAAACAATTTCTCTAGAAGAATGAATCTTCACTCAATCTTGAAATTCAAATAAAACTAAATTGGGTAAAGAAGTTGAAAAGAGGATGATCCAGGTAAAGGAAGAGTAAGTGCAAAAGCCTGGAGGCATGTATGTCCTCTTAGGAAACTAAGAAAGTCTGTCCTACAGGACAGGGGAATATTGCATGGTACATATGGCATGGCAAGACTTGATTGTGTGCTCTAAGCATGATATACACATCACCACACTCCTTCCCAAGTCCATGGCAGACATGACTAATCAATCACAGCGTTCTCATGGAACTCAGACATAGCCTCAGGATCCTTTCAGCATGGTGCTCTCGGAAGTCAATCCACCAGAATGCAAGATAAGATCTTGCCATCTTTGCTACAACTGAGGCAGAACCTTTGGAGGTTATAAATAGAGGAAAGGATAGATTCATGAATATTAATAAAAAGATGCCTGTGGTAGAGCAGTAGATAGTGGATTTGGGAGGGGGTCAAAACAAAAATGAAAGGCTACTTTTTATCTTATATATGAATCACATTATAAGACATAAATCCTTCTCAGGCCTGTATTCAGAAGGGAATTAAAAAGCAAATGGTATAAAGCCATAGAAAGGAAAGGAGCTGGCACTGTGTTTGGCCCCATAATTAACACAGATTCCAAGAAAAAATTTCAGAATTTCCCCTCAGAATTTTCTATATCTGTGCTATGCTATCATTTGCTCCAAGAGGATGAAGATGAATTTATTTAGGAAAAAAAAATTATCCCATGACAAATGCTACCATCTTACTAAGGAGAAAAGAATATGAATTGTAGCTGCTTGCCATTTTACTATCAGAGTAGAGATCCAGAAACTTCAATAAGAAAAGCTCAACCAGAAGGGAATAATAATTCAGTGTGGTCTACACTGCTATTACAGCCAGAGCAGTCAATGACTTTCAAAATAACCTCAGCTTGGCTCGTTGAATTAAGAGACTGAACCTTTTATATTTTCACTTTTCTTTTCGTATCCCAGGTGAACTGCCACTTGTCAGTCGATTTGTTTTTAATTCCCAGGTTTCCCTGGTTTGTTTGTAGCTACTGTGTTTTTTCCTTTTTTAAGTCCAGGAGGGGGGCTACAGTTGTGATGATCTGTGTCCCCCAACAGCTCCAGGAATACAGGGAAACAAACAGCTGAGCTGAGAGGGAGCGCATCAGGAGGGAAGTACCAGGTAGGGAGGCTGGCTCTCATCACACAGTAAGGCTTTCGCAGGAATGCCGGGAGGTGGCAAAACGTGGAGGAGGAATCACATATTTGACACGAACTGTTTATAAAACCAGTGTATGGTGCCCCATGATCGCATTAAGTGCACAGCTATGATTTAATACTAATAAAAAATAAAAATAAAAAGAGGAGCCCTCTCAACTGGTTTCAGATTGGGGTAGGATTCTGCAGCCTTGAGGCCCCTGGGCCCCTGGCAAAACTGTCCTCTGGCGTCTATGGCTGTTACATCTGTACTGTAGGACAGACTCCAACAAGGGGGAGGGGGGGGCGGGTATGTGGGAAAGCTGAGGCAGCAGTCACAGCAAGAAGGGGAGATTCCTTTCTCAATGGACTGATACCAAAAAAAGAAAAAAAAAAAAGTGAAACCAGATCAAAGAGTGATGCTGCTTCAGCTGGGAGAGATTATTTAAAAGTGGCGGAGCAGGCTGAGTCAGGGAACTCCAACCCCACCCTCTGGCACTGTACGGCTCTTCACTGGAACACATGTCCATTGCCACTCTGTGCTCTGTGTCTATTGGAGGTGTGCCCAGAGAAGCTGGGAGATGCTATTAAGAATTTTAAGTTCATATTCTATACTTTATTCTAGAAAGGTTTTAAGAAAAATTTTAATGGCAACATGTAGCCTCAAAACAAGTTTATCAAAACATATAGAGTCATTTTTCTTTACTTTCTACACTAAATGCAAATCTTTTTGACTGACACATATATTTGTTCTATTACTCTAAAAAAGAGAAAGAAAGAAAGAAAGAAAGAAAGAAAGAAAGAAAGAAAGAAAGAAAGAAAGAAAGAAAGAAAGAAAGAAAGAAAGAAAGAGAAAGAAAAGAAAACAGCTGGTACAGTCCAGATACCAAGGTTTCTGGGCTTGCAGAAGTGGATCCTGAAGCAGTGTGGTGTCCTGTAACTTATGCCTTTGGTCTGTCCAGGGACAGTTCATTCCTACAGAATGAGCTGTCTTGCAAGTAAATCAACAAACAAGCACAGTCTAGAATGAAATGGAAACCAGCTTCTTACTTTTCCATCAGCACTGGTAGCGTGCTGAGTTCCCTTTCCAGGTCTAATCTTTCCCTCTTCAACACCACCCACACACCCCTGTCACAAATGCTCTGAATTCTACTCCCCACCCTGCCCACAGCCAGGCACTGAACAATGGTTCCTACCCTGCAGATGGTCTGGAGCAGAATTTCAAAAGACAAATACTTTTTCTTGCTAATATGAATCTTTTCTCCTAAAATCATTGATCCAGTATGTTAAGTCCACAAAATGATTACTGTTTTTATGGTCCTACTAAAACGTTTCTTCTTAGAAGGAAGAGAAGAAGGGAGATAAAGACACACGAACCCTGCCTAGCAGCTCTGTTTCCCAATTGTGCAGTGTGACTGTTTCTCTTCATTTCCATACACAGAGGCAGAGGGAGTAAGGCTGATAGGATGGTTGGTTGGTTGGTTCGTTCGTTCGTTCGTTCTCAATGGTTTCTGTTTTGACAAGACTTCTTGAAAGACCTGCTGGCTTGTTTATAAAAACTTTGCTCTGGATTGAGAGTTGGCATTTACAATTGCAGTCCTAGGGAAGTCTTTTATTTTTACTCTAAACCTGTTAAGAATCTTCTCAAAATTTTAAGTATAAAAATAAATTGCAAGAGTTTTATAAATTCTTTGATAGTTTGTGTTCCTACTATGTGAGGAAAAGAGATTCTAATGTCTATAAAAGATAAACTGCCAGTCTGTGTTTAACATTCATTTCTTTCTGAGGCACGTGCCCAGGTCTGTGGGTGAACATATAGGTGGGTCGCTATGAAATTTTTGAGACAGATGGTGTCATGATCCATTATTTCACTTAAGAAACTCAGTAGACAGCATCCTTTCTGATTCACCTGTGCCAAGTTTCCAGGGAGAGCTTCATTTGTTTCTATTTGTGCGAATTTTATATTTCTTGACTTTTGTATATCTCTAAACTTTCAGAATGACCTGTACCATCTATCCATCCATGTATTACATGTCCACATTCAAATAATGAAATGTTCAGCAACCTTCCAGCCCCCATTTCAAGCCCTGCTGGGAGCCATTCTCTGTCAGGCCCAGAGGATGAAGGAAGAGAACACAGAAGCAGGCCCACCATACGTGCCTCCCTCTCTGCCATGAGTCCAGGTGGGCACGTGAGGGTGAGGGAAGCCTGTTGTCCCTTCCAAGAGCCCAAGTCCACTCTTGGCAGCAGGTCCAGTGTGGAGCTGTATCTGTCCATATAACAATCTTGCACAACTTTTCTTTTTTTTTTTTTTTCTTTCAATTTTTTTTTTTTTATTATAAATAAAAATATGCACCATAGATGTGGCACAACTTTTCAAGAGAGCAGTTTGGTTCCTCTCACCACATTTATGTGTCTCCTGTCTGCCACCAATCCACCCAAGGGTTAGCAGCATCGTGATATCCATCAATCTCTTAAGTAACCCTTCTTTATTTCTCAGCCTATATATTTAGAAAAGTATTTCTCTTATCTGCTCTCATTTTGTTCAAATTTTTATTGTGTTTTAACTATATTAAAAGGGTCTCGAAACATTAAAAAATGTGTAGAGTGAAAACAATCCTCGTGCCCCTGTGCTATCATCATTACACCTACAAGAAGATGTTTGTGTTGGCTTCTCCTTGGTCTCTCCAAGGCTTTTTGATACAAAAACTATGATATCTATAACAAGTATGATTATATCTATATGGATATATAGATATTATGTATATAATTTATTACATATAATACATTATAAATATTGAATCTAACCCAAAATTTTATGCTTTTACCTTTATTACTTATATCACCTTGTTCTTTTCAACATTGTGAGTCATATTTGATTAGTTTGTTTTAGTTGGTTCTTTTTTTGTTGATATAAGTATTTTAGGCTATGACTTTTTTCCTTAGCAATGATTTATATGCACAAAAGTTCTGATATGTGTTTCATCACTATTAAATTCTGTATTCTGTTTTACATTTATTTATCTTTTGACCCAAGAGCTGTTAACCAGTTTTATTTTTATTTCCACGTGAAAAGGCCGTGTTCTGTATTGAACTGTAATTTCATCACATTGTTTTCAGATAATTTTGCTGTGCTATTTATACTTCATGAGAATTTATTGAGATTTTCTTTGTGGTGCGAGTAGCATATGATCAATTTGTGTGAAAGATCTATGGGCACTTAAAAAGTTGGAAAGGGGGGTTCATTTGTACATACCTGGAGGAGCTAACTCATTATGTTATTTAGATCTTCTCTATCCTTGGTATTTTTTTGTTGTTGTTCAAACTACTTGATAAGCCTTTCACGGAGAGAGGTTAGTCACAGCCTGCAGTTATTAGCGAGCTTCTTGTATCTGCTGTGGTTTCTGTTTCATGAAAGTTCCCAATGTCATGTGTTGTGTAGATATTCTTAATTACTGCATCTTGTGTGAATTATAGCCTTGGGTGCTATAAAGCTTCATTTCTGTCATTATTATTGCTCTTTGCCCTGAATCTCTCCTGGTTTGATATTAAGATTGTGACCTCTATTTCTATTTCATTTTGTTTGCATTTTCCTGTTGTAACTTTATTCATCCTTTTGTTTAACTTTTCTTAATCACTTTTCGTTGTTTCTCTTATCTAAAGAGTCGTATGTGCTTTGTAATCCAATCTGAAGTTTCTTTTAATAAGTTGATTTTTAGTTATTCACGTAACAGATATGCATATTATTCATACTTTGTTCACATGTGGACACATACAGAGGAATATGTTTACATAATTCTCACAATGCAGTCCATTTTCTTTGCTATCATCAGTTATCATTCTAATATTTAGAAAGTTTATTTTATTCTTAGAGTTACTTTTATATTTAATTTTTGTACATATAAAGTGTGCTTAATTCCCTCTTTGCTTTAGACATTTTATATTAGTTTTCTATTACAAATGACAGTTTGTAAGCTCTTCCTTTTCCTTCACCACCTAATTTCAAACAATACAATCATTGCCTTTTACGTATGTTGGTGTACTATTAAATAAGATAAAAATTCTACCAGTCGATTTGCCAGTTTTAAAGGATAACTTCAGATTCCAAGCTATTACCTGCAAGGCAAGAAATGATCGTAGAGTACTTTCCACCTTTGCTTCCTCTTCTCCACATTTGTTGGTGAGTTATTCCTACATTTTCAAAGCATATAGAATGTATATATTATTTTGTTATGCTTATCAATAACTTTCATTTAATCTGAGTTTCAAAATTAAGTATATTTAATATTCACCCCTAGTTTTTTTAATAAAATTTTCCCAATCTTTTCTTTGTTGGCCAAAGTTCATTCTTTAGCAGATTCATCTGCAAAGTATGTTCAACAGTTTGTTAGTGAACAGCAGCTTGGCTATGTATAAAATTCTGGGCTCTTCTTTTCAACTCCTTGTATGTCATTTCATGGCTTTACCTATGGGGTGTTGCTTTTGAGAAGCTTATTTCCAATCTGTCCTAGCCCATTCTGTGCTGCTTTAATAGAATACCATTGACTGAGTAATTTATAATGAACAGAAATTTATCACAGTTCCAGAGATTGGGAAGTCCTTGGTCAAGACACCAGCATCCAGTGAGAGCCTTCTAGCTATTCCACAACATGGCAGAAGACATCACATGCCAATTGGACCAAGAGAGAGAAAAGGATTATCCATTTATAAGGCACTCACTCCTATAATAAGGAAACCACTCCAATGACAACAGCATTAATCCATTCATGAGGGCAGAGATCTCATGGCCTAATCACCTCTTAAGAGTCCCATCTCTGGAAACCTAATTAAATTTCAACATGAATTTGGGAGGGGACAAACATTCAAACCCTAGCATAACTTGATTTTCTTTCTTTCAAAAGAACTTCTTTTTTGTCTGTCATAAAGATACTTTCTTTATCTTCATCTTCAATATAAAATATTGTAATATGTCAGTGTTAACAGGTTAGGGTCAATTTTCGCTTTTTGTTCATACATATAAATCTAATTTCAAGAAAGATGGCATGAATTATAGTTTAAATATTTGTTCTATTCCAGTGCCTTCTTTGGGAATTATGATTACAGAAACATTAAATTTCCTTTGTCTCTCCTCTGTCATTTTTTCTATATCCATTTTAAAATTTTTTCAATTAATCATTTTTTAAAATTTTCATTTTTTTCCTTATTGCCTCAGTTTTAATGTTTGTGTATGTTCCTAATCATTCCTCAGACCATGAGTATTTTATTTTGTTCTGTGTAATTTAGTCTTCATTTCTGAAATGGGCTTTTTCTTCCTATTTATTTATTTATTTTTGGTAACCTGTAAGGTATTTTTAAACATTGAAACATAACTCCTACAAGTATGGCAAGCCATATATAGATATAGATAGATAGATAGATAGATAGATAGATAGATAGATAGATAGATATCTCACAGTTCCTTTCTGTACTAGACAAAGGATTCACCCTTAGGTATGGAAATGGTGGGAACAGCTCCAAAAACCTGCCTGTTTCACAGGTGGCCCATGTAAGAAACATAATGAGATACTGTAGAATACCATAGTCATTAATCAAAATAGTCCATAAATTAGATAATCAGTTGTAAAATTACATATATGTAATGTATGTGAAGGATATATGTAAATATATAATATATAATTGAAATATTTTGTTTTTAATTTAAAATATTCATTCATCAATCTTGTTATTAGTCAAGAGTTAATTTGTACTTCCAGATGAGTGACCACTGATTAAAGTTTCATGCCCCTTTGTTTGTTTGTTCTTGCATAAACCACACTTAGAATGTAATGTCTATAACTTTCTATCTTAGTTTCTTTCAAGCTGACAGAATGCAACACACCAGGGGGACAATATGAGGGGAGTAGCACTCTTTGGTAATTTTCCTGATATCTTATAATTATCTCAGTTACACTAAAAGGAAGAAGGATCATTCAATAACTTTATCAAATCTTTACTTCATATTTATCTTTGCTTTCATAGATGTAGCAACTCTTTTCACAGATATGTTCTATTATATGACATAGTTCAATTAAAATATATTATTACAATACTAAATTCAACTAACATAAACCGAAGTGACTTTTAGATCTCCTAGGATGTGGGTGACTATGTTGAAAAGTAGTCCACTATGCACAAAGGTATCAGTGTGTTTTACAAAAAGAGTGAAGAGCACTGTTTAATTTGGTCAGTCAGTTTTGTGCATGTTAAGGGAGTTTCCACTGCTACGTGAGTTTATAGAGCTCCTTCTAGAGCACCAAGGCTTTCCAGAGCTTTTCTCTTGGTATAGTTGTGGAATAAGTCATTCCCTGTCAAGAGAACAGAAGCATATTTATTTCCACTTTACTGCTGGGAAAGCTAGATTTGGAACTCGCCTATGATAACGCTCAGTGTTACAGGATGATGACACTCCCCACCTATCCCTGTGTTCTTGTTGAATATTGAGTTCTCTCTCTGTCCAATTAGATTTTTGCAACACCATTCCTTCCTGCCCCAGCAACTCTAAAGTATGTTGTGGCAATGTTATTCCTTTGCTTTACTCCTCACCATAAGGCTTACATTCAAATTACCTTCACTACTCACTTCCCATTTTATTTGTAATGAGGTAGCTAAGTTGCACTGATGAGTTCTCTTCATGAGAACATTGGTTTTAAGATTTATAGGTTGCCAAGGAACTCCAACCTTTGAAAGGTTAAGAAAATATCTAGCACAATTTAAAAGTCATGTAAATTAGCATTAAATTAGTGTCCCTTAGCAGTCATGGAAATAAATAAAAGGGTAGCAAGGCAAAAGGAGTAGACTCAAGACATTACATGTGTGGACATATTAGAGTGGGAGAATAAGAGACAGGGCTAAGAACAGACCCAAGGGCTTGAAGATTGGGTGCAGGTGTGAATGTAAAACCCTCAGACAGAAGCTAACCAGAGGGGTTGATTATCATAGGAAAAACACTGGCCTTGACTGTCTTTTCAGCTGTGTCTGCTACCTTACATGAACTTGGTCTAATTATAATATCAATTACAATTTTAACATTTCTCTGCTCTTGAAATCACCATGACAGTTCTGAGACAACCATATAAATTATGAAAATGAGAGGGGACCCAATTTTATGGGATTACTACCCAGATTCTTAGTAAAAGTTCAACTTTTGGCCTTGAATATTTCTCCTCTCAATTAGTAAGAGCATAGAAGATCTAAAACAGCTTCCTCTCAGTGGCTACTCTTTTCTAGCCTGCCCACTCTCCTGAGAGTATTCTTTTGCTTTCAATGAAACTTTTACTTGCTTGGCTTACATAGTGTGTCCTGAAGTTCTTCTCTGTTATGAATACCAAGAAGCTGAGAAAACCACCACTCGGAGGCTAGTAACAGGAGGGAAGAATAAAGAGAAGAATGCATTTCCACCTCATTGTATAGCAGAATTAAATCAGTTAACTTTTTATTGTTTGAGAATAGAAGGAAATGAGATCCTATGATTCTCAGAGAATATGATGTACCCCCTCCCAAACTTCCCATGATACAGTCTCTTTTACAGTCTCTTCCTCCTTTTGATTTTTACACATTTGCTTTCTTTCTCACTTATCCCCATGTTTCCATTACTCCTTTTGGAAGTTTCCATTTAAGAGATTTGCAAACTCTATCTGTACTCTCTTATCAAAGAGGCATTATGAAATAGTATATTTTGATAACAAACACAAAATAGCCTTGGGAGAAAAATGTGTCTTGATATTAAATGAGCTAAATGGTGAAATAATTGCTATTAAAGAGGCATATTGATTTCAGTTTGAATGGTAGATCTTAGTGAGAAAAGTAGGTTAAACTTTGCATATTATGATAACATTTTTTATAAATGTAATGCCTATGAATATATTTTGTGTGTGTCTGAGTTACTGCTAAGTTAAGAAGGAAATAAAATCTGGATGAATATGTACCAAAATATTAATAGCTATCTCCAAGTGTTAGAATTTAAAAAGGCTTATAATTTTTCCTCCTTTATGTTTTCTATAATTTCTTAATTTTAAAAATAATGATGAATCATTTGTATTAAATAATCAAAACTGTTTACATTCGCTGGCAAAAAAAGGTAACTCAAATGGATGTATACTACAAGTATATCAGCATAGCGTTAATGTTGGCCTGATCTCTCTTATACACCCTTCAGAAAAATTTACTCATTACCAAAATTCTGCTAACCTCCTGGCCATGGACCTGAGGACATTACAGTCAGTTGTCAGTGTGTATGTGAACATAGATCTGCAGAATGAGAAATATAAAAATATTGGAGGAAATAATTAGTAACAATGAAAGTCCACAAAATGTGAAAAAACATATTTGAAAATCCAAACCAGAAAAAAAAAAAAAAAAGAAAGACTACTTTCATCAAGTACAAGCACCACTGACAGAAGTTTGGTATTTCTTCATTCTACCCATGAGTCACTTGACTAGAGGTCATAGGCATCAAGGATCAATGTGCCTGAAGCAAATGCTACTAAAACACAAAAATTGCCTTTGTCAGCACATGGCCAAAATCGAAAAGTAAAGAATTATTAATACAGGGAACATTCTAGAGTCTTACATTGATTCATAAAAATGCTTTTTGTAGAAATGGGCCTAAAGCAAAACTTGAAAAACAAGAAGTTCAATAGCCCGTGAAAGTATAAATTGAAGTTAGAGTGGGAATACTAAAAAAAAAAAAAAACAGATGTGTAATATGAGCCCTTTTCTGAACTGCTGGCGCAGAGTCCCTAGATAGTCTTTGTTGTGGGGGATGAGACAAAAGAAAGGTGAAGATACATGGTTGATTCACACTTATTTCCAATGTATTACACTGACAAAAAGAATATCAAATCCTTTGTGGTCCATTTGAGCTCAAGTTAAAAGGATTCATCCTATTTACTGATTTGGGACAGGTGAACTGAGTCTCCTAATTTGCAGGAGAGATGAGAATAGGAAAAAGGAAGAGCAATCTGATGTAATTCTGATTTGCAGACTGTAAAGCACATTAGAAAGCAAGTACTGTTTTTCTAGAGTTTTGATTACCTGTGATTCCTCCTTCAAATATGAAGAAAGGGTGGAAGTTCATCTGGTTTAAGTGACAACTTTTAACAAAAACCAAATGGCCATTCATTCATCCAACAAGTAGTCACTGAGTCAGTTATCATGTGCCAAGCAAAGTGCTAAAGATGTAACAGTGCCCAAAACAGTCTTAGTCCTCAAAGAACTTACTTCAAGTTCAAGGAGAAGTTAATTAAAGACAGTCTATAAGTATCTCTTTCTTAATTTTTGAAATGTCTATTTCATAATTCTCTCATTCATGAAACATTCTAAAAGGTTTTGTCATATGCTAAGTTCTGAATCTAAAAATAACAAAACCTGACTTCTGTCTTCAAGGGTATAATAATCTGATACAAATTCAGATATATTAACAGATAAATACAAACTTACAGATTTCATAATATGACATTCTATGTCCAACTCCCATCCCTCAACTACAAACATGTTGAAGAGAGGAAAAAATAAAACGAAGTTTAACAACACAATAAAAAACTCAAAAGAAATAAAGGATATTCTCCAAGTACTCACAGAATGAGAGAATTTAAAATTCTTTTCAAATATACAGTGTTAATATAAAAGAAAAATTTATAAAATAATTTAAAGAGGTTTATTCTGAGCCAGCCCAGAGATCACAAATCTAAGAAGCCTTTTTTTTTTTTTTTTTTGTAGAGACAGAGTCTCACTTTATGGCCCTCCCATCACAGCTCACAGCAACCTCCAACTCCTGTACTTAGGCGATTCTCTTGCCTCAGCCTCCCGAGTAGCTGGGACTACAGGCACCCACCACAACACCCAGCTATTTTTTTGTTGCAGTTCGCTGGGGCCAGGTTTGAACCCGCCACCCTTGGTATATAGGGCCCGCGCCCTACTCACTGAGCCACAGGCGCCACCCTAAGAAGCCTTTTCTAATCTTTACTTTCAGACTATATGTATTTTGCAGATTAGTTGAGTTTCTTGTAGATAATATATAGTTGAATCATTTTTTAATTCATTCAGCCAGTTTATATCTTTTAAGTGGAAAGTTTTATCTGTTTACATTATTATTAATTTATGTTATTAATATATGAGAGCTTGTTTCTAACATGTGATTAATTTTTCTCTGCTTATTTTTTATATTCTTTATTTCTCCTTTTCTCTCTTACTGTTCATCTTTCTAGTTTTGTGATTTCTGTAGTGTTTTTGATGGTTTTCTTTAACATTTGAGTTTTTACTTGCTTGGGTTTTTGCTCTACCAGTGGGTTTTATATTTTTGTGTGTGTGTTTACATGATAGTAACTATTATTCTTCCACTTCTGAATGTAAAACCCCTTAAGCATTTCTTGTAGAGCTGATCTAGTGATGATGAATTCCTTTAGCTTTTGCTTGTCTGGGAAAGACTATGTCTCTTTTCTTTATGAAGGATAACTTTGCTAGATATAGTATACTTGGTTAGCAGTTTTTTTCTTTCAACACTTTTAATAAAGCTTTACTTTCCTTCCTGGCCTGCAAGGTTCCTGCTGAGAAATCTACTGTTAGTCTGATGAGAGTTCCTTTATAAGTGAGTAAACATTTTTTGTCTTGCTGTTTTTAAGTTCTCTCTTTGTCTTTGACTTCTGACAATTTGTATATAATTGACTATGGAGAAAACCTTTTTGAATTGTATCTATTTGGGGAACTCTCATCTTTCTGTACCCGGATAAATCTCTTGATATATTTAAGAAGTTTTCACCTATTATTTCATTAAATGGGTATTCTAATCCCTTCATTTTGACTTTCCCTCTTGAATTCCAAAAATTCAAATATTTGTTCACTTTATCATGTCCCATTTGTTATATAGGGTTTACCCATTCTTTTTTTTTTTTTTTTTTTTTTTTTTTTTGCAGTTTTTGGCCGGGGCCTGGTTTGAACCACCATCTCTGGCATATGGGGCCAGCGCCCTACTCCTTTGAGCCACAGGTGCTGCCCCTACCCATTCTTTTTTTTATTATTTTTCCTTTTCTGCTTTTTTCTTTTATTTGTGTGTGTGTGTGTAACTGGGTCTTTGCAAAAGACCTGTCTTTGAGTTCAAAGATTCTTTCTTCTGCTTCATTTAGTCTATTGTTGAAGCTTTGAAGGTTTCAAATACATTTTGTATTTCATTTAATAAATTCTTCAGTTCCACAATTTCTGTGAGGTTTTGTTGTTGTTGTTGTTGTTTTGTTTTGTTCTTTACACTGTCTACCTCTTTGGAAAATTTCTCATTTACTCTCTGAATTCATTTTTTTCTGATATATTTGTATGATTTTTTAGTATTCTCTAGCATCTCACTGAGCTTCTTTAAAATCAATAGTTTAAATTCTTTTTTCTGGAATTTCATAATTTTCTTTTTTTTGAAATCTGTTCTTGAAAAATTATTGTGTTCCTTTTAAAGGATCATGTTTTCTTCTTTTCCATGTTTCTTATGTCTTTATTTGATATCTGTGCTTTAGATATAACTACCACTTCTTCCTGTGTTTTTTAATTTGCTTTCATAGGAGAGAAAATGTTCCTGAAGATGTATCTATGGTGTTGGTTGGGAAAGGGGAAAAGGCATTTTGGTTTTAGTTTTGGGTGCATATAGTAGTATAGCTTCTTATGATTCATTCAGCTATGAACAGGGTCAGTGGTGTCTGTAATTTCCTCAGTGGCTTAGGGTATAATCATTAATGGAGTTGGTGATATAGTTTTACTGAGGATTGGGATACCAGCTGGACCATTCTTTTAAGCAGTGGTGGTGAATGTGAGTGGTTGTTCTTGGGCTCAAGGATGATACACACTGGCACCAGTGTTAGTGGACCCCTGCATGACAATTCTTGGACTTCCATGCAACTTGCTCAAGTGCTAGGAATGGCAGCAATGGGCTGAACAGATAGATCAGTTTTCAGACCCTAGGGTAGCAGCATGGGTTGATGCAGTAGCAGTGAAACAACCTCTGGGTCCCAAACAGCTTATGCTGGTGTTGATAGTGGTTGCTATAAGTTGAGAAGGCAGTCCCCAGGCCTGCAAATGGCATATATGAATGGGTGGCTGCAGATTGGGTGGGCTTGATCTTAGGACCCCAGGACTTATACTCAGGTGCCAAGGATGGTGGATACAGCTGGGTGATCCCTGGTCCTCAGATGGCAGGCTCAGGTATGGGTGAGGGATTAGTTGGACCAGGCAAATCTGTCATCAGTCCCCCTTATACTTCATGCAGGCACTAGCTATGGTAGATAGGGATGGGAAAATTCCAAGACCACCAGAAAAATGCTCAAGTGGGGGCAGCAGTGGCTGCACCATGGCCCCACTATAGGGGACAAGGTTGTTTTCAATGGGAGTGCCACAGGCAGGCAGCTATGGGGATGTGCTTTACTAATGTTTTGGTCTTTACAAATGCAACAGCCACAGCAGCAGTGGCTGTGGACAGCAGTTTGTTCTCAAGTTAAGTAAAAATGAACACTCACCATTAGCAGCTACAGCCAATAGTGACTGTAGATGCAAACCAGGTTTTTCTTTATGACTATCCCTCTCCTGGGTGGAGGGATAGAGGAGGTTTACTGCCAGTTCTGGTGATCAAGAGGCAGGATTTGTTGGGCCCCAGGGCAGGATGCAATCTGCTGGAGTCTGGGATCTCAAAATTGTGCCTTGTTGTAGCTGCTTAGGATTCCAGGGTATGTGGGACCCAAGAGGAGCACTCTGTCTGAGGCAGTGCCATTGTGTGGTTTCTGGACAGCTTCCCATGTTAGGCTCCAGGCCCACATCTCCTGTGGCTAGAATTTGCAGGAGACTGCAGTAGGAATGTGGACCCCTAGGAATCTCATGTACCCTTTCTACTCACTGGGGAGTCACTTCAGATTCCCAGCTAATCCCTGCTCAGCCTGCTGAGCAGGCTGTCTTGCTTCCCTCTCCTTCCTTGCTTTATATATTTCCCGTGACTTTTCTGTTGAATTATCTTAGATGATCTATTTGAAGTGTGATTATCTACTTGGTACTTTGGTTCCCATTTGTGGAAGAGGCAACTGCCAGATGCCTCCAATCAGCACTCTAGAAGCCCCTCCAGATCATAAATTGAAATGTACAACTATAAAACTTTCAGATAAAACAAGATAAAATATTTAGACCCAAACCCTTCCTTAAGACTTCCTAGACATGAGATCAAAGACATGGCCTGAAAAATAAAAAACCCACAAATTAGCATTAATCAAAATTAAAAACTTCTGCTCTATGAAAAACCCAAGAAAAGCTACAGATAAGAAAAATATATAAATATTTGCAATCTACATGTATGACAAGACATATCTAGAATACATAAAATCTCTCAAACTCAATAATAATTTTATTATTTCAGATCTTATATGTAAGTTTATATTAAATTACTTTGAGTTAATTTTTGTATACGGTGTATGGAAAGGGTCCAATTTCATTCTTCTCACATGGATACTCAGTTTTTCTAGCACTATGTATTTAAGACACTTTCCCTTTGGATATGACAATAAAAGCATAGGCAAAAAGGAAAAATAAATAAATGGGATTGCATCAAATTAAAAAGCTACTGTACAGCAAAGAAAATAATCAACAAAATGAAAAGGCAATCTATGGAATCAGAGAAAATATTAGCAAAACATATATCTGGTAATGGGTTTATATCAAAATATATGAGAAACACACACAATTCAATAACAAAAATACAAATAACCCAATTTAAAAAACGGGCAAAGGACCTAAATCAACATTTCTTACAACAAAGACATACAAATGTACCATAAGTATATGAAAAAGTACTCAACACTGCTTATCGTCAGAAAAATGTAAATCCAAACCACATTGAGATATCACATCTATATGTTAGGAAGGCTATGGAAAAAAAGATAACAAACGGTAAAAGTATGGAGAAAAGGAATCCCTCATATACTGTTGGTGGGAATATAAATTGTTACAGCCAATTATAAAAAACAGTATGGATGTTCCTCACAAAATTAAAAATATAACTACCATATGATTCAGCAATCCCAGTTCTGAGTATATATCCAAAGAAAATGAAATGAGTATCTTGAAAAGATTTCTGTACCCCATGTTCACTGCAGCATTAGTCATAATAGCTATGATATGGAAACAATTGTCCATATATGAATGGATACATAAATTGTGGTACATACATACAATTAATAATAATAATAATTAGATATTATTTAATTAGATATTATCTAATAATAATTAGATATTATTTATCTATAAGAAATGAAGAAATCATGCCATTTGAAACAATATCTCTCTCTCTGTCTCTCTTTCTTTCATAATGGAGAACATTACACTAAGTAACATAAGCCAGACCCAGAAATACAAAGGCTGTACAATCTTACTTACTTATTTGGGAATTTAAAATAGAGTAACTCACAGAAGCAGAGAATAGAATGGTAGTTATAAAGATTAGGAAATGGGGGAAGTCAGGCAATCATCAAAGGGTATAAATTTTCAGTTATAAAGTCATCAAGTTCTAGGATCTAACACACAACATGAGTGGTGAGGCATGGCTTAATTTGATTGTGGCAATCAGTACACAATTTATGTACATCAAAATCTCACATTGTACACCTTGAATATATTCGATCTTTATTTGACAAATATTTTGAAATAAGGGAAAAACTCTAGTAGTACAACAAAAATCTTATAAAAGAAAGGGGTAAATCACAGAAATAACTTTTTACCAAAGAGGAACAAATAAGCACAAGAAGATGTTCAACCTCACCAGCCATTAGGGGAGTACAAATTAAGACTGCAATGAGGTATCACTATACACCTATTGTGATAGTTAAAATAAAATAGTGACAATACCAAATGCTGGCATGTATGCGGAGAAACTGGATCCCTCATATGTTAAGTAGAGGGACACAAATGGAAGAGCCATTCTGAAAAATATTTTGGCAGTTTTGTGGAAACTTAAAATGTGCTCATCACAGGACTTAGCAAACAAGATTCTGGAAAATTAAAACTCAGGTTCATAAAACAATCTTTATATGAATGTTCAACTGATTCCTATCTGGGGGAATCAGTTGACTCCCCGGATAATTTAGCTTTAGCTTCAGTTTAGCCACATTTAGTGTAATTCACCAGTGGTGGTTTCCAGTTTAATTCAGTGTTGTACACCTCAAATGAAACACTCCCATTCTACTAGGTTTGGTCAAAATTATAAGCAGAATTCACATAGATCAGAATGGAAGATGCAGTTCATGAAAACTGCAAGAAAAGTTTGACTTTAACATGAACAATGGCTATAAATTTTTTAAATAAAAGTAAAATCAGACATTAAAAAAGCAATAAATGGAATGGCAAACGGTAGCTGTTCTTAAAGAATAATACGCCAAACCTATTATTTTCCGAAATAACTCGTAATGGCTGCTACTAGTTAGTCCTGTTTAATATGAACTTTTGAAGGTTTTGTCTGGAGGTAACACCATCTGAGTAGTTCCATTTTTCTCACTGAAATAGTTAGAAATATAACAAAGTATAAGAAAGAACAGAAAATTTAATAAGGCTAAAGAATATGTCATTTATTCCATGTTCAAAGGCAGTAGAAAAGAAACTAAGAAGATGTCTTTATTCTTCTGTGAGAATTCTATTGTTCATCGTGTTCTAATTATGAAATTTGAACTTAAAAGGATGAAAGAAAAGCTCAAGCCACAGCATAAAGTGTATCTTTTTGGAAATAGATCTTAACAACTTAAATTGCAGGTTTATGCACCCCAGAGTGACCCAGGAGTTAAAGCAATATACTGTAATACTCAAAACACTCTGCAAAGCTGCATTCCTTGTTTCATCTGTGTTCCAGACAAATTAGAAGGCTGTATTGCAGAGAAAGAAAATGCTGCTAATCTTTCGTGACTATTAGGTGGTTTTACTGAAATGAAATTGTAAAAACAAATTTCTCAAGCAGAAAAAAACATATGTGTGTTGTACCACTTTCCTCAATTCAAAATGAATTTTCATTTATTCCTTAATCACAGAAAATGAAAAGCTCTTCAAATTGAACAAAAGAAAATGTAGGGAATTTCCACAAAAGAGAATTTTCAAACGAAATGAAAAAAGACTTCAAGAATATTTTCATTCTTTTGAGGCACACAAGGGAGTTGATGGAAATTGTGGCCATAGCAATCCAGAAATAATATCTTATATTTGGGAAATCAACATGTTTTGGAATATGAAAAAAAGAAAGCTATGTGAAAATGAAATAATCTTGGGTCATTATGTATCTACAATGTTCTCAATCAGGCACATGTTAAAGACATAACTGTCTCTACTTCCATTTGTGGTATTTTTTTCAATAAATGAAACTCTAACTACAAAAGCAGTTGACAATGTGAAATTACAAAAAAAGTTGTCAGAAGACCTATGTGGAAGATGCATTCACCATGAGCACAAGCACTAGGAACCTGAGAAGCTTTTTTAATGGATTCAGAGACCTTTGAAAAAAAAAAAAAAAAAGGTCTTCTTCTCCAGTAATTGAATTTGACACCAAAGTTCTTTGGATGCTGGGGCTGTACAGGGTATTTTCCCATCCACATCTAGGCTAAATTGGAGATGGTGACCTCTGACAGACTAGAGCAATCCAGGAAGTAATAGAAACTTCACTTCATAGAAATTGGTGACAGGTTGGGATTAAATGCCAGGCCAGCCAGGAACAGTCACTCTCCTTCTTGGGAACCCACAGGTTTCCAAAGGAATAAAGATTTTTAAAAGCATTCTATGAATGCATTCTTTTTCAATTTTCTTTAAGTAAATTGAAAGCTATAAGCTAAAATCACCTCAGACTGGGGTCTCAGGCAAGACTTAAATGTCCTGGGTTCCAAAGTTCAATACCATTTTGCAGAACTTCATAACAAAGGTTAAGGAGAAGTAGTAACACTATGGGATATAGACAAGGCTTTATGCATAAGGATGTTCCTTGCACAGTTGTTTAAAGTAGTGAACAAGCAGATACACCGGAGTAGTTGAGAGCAAGGAATTGGTACAGCTAAGGTATATCATAAATGGAAGTTTATGTACTCATTAAAAAGAATCTTTTTAAAGAATATTTAATTGCAGTAAAATTATTAAGCTATATTATTGTGAAAGCAAGATAGTAGAATTACATATAATTCTATGATTTATGTAAAATTACATTATACATATAGTGGATATATACATATCTGGATATACAATATATGCATAGATTAAAAGATCAGAAATTATAAAGTGATGATCACTAGACAATAAGATTACAACTGATTCTTTTAAAATATTCTTTTGCTAATTTACATGTTTACTACAATGAATATGCACTACTTTATAACCAGAAAATTGGAAAACAGTAGCTAAGAGAGTACAAATACGATTTCAGTCCTTTTAACCACTAAAATGTTTGTCATATTAGCTTATTACTTCTTAATCCATTTGTTAGATAAGTATTTATTTGCTTATAAGAAAGATGTAAAGAAAACACTCCTAAAAAAGATGTAGAGAGAAAACATATTTGCCTAACTGCTCTTCCAGAAATTTATTGAAGAAAATTTTAAAAATTGAAAATAAACAATGAAATTGTATTTGTTATAAAACTAGAGAAATTATACAAACCTATGCAACAAACTTTTAAAACTATATAAACTATAATTAAATTTCCCTATTAAATAAGCATATGAAACATCTCCTTAAATTACCTCTCTTAAGGTTAATTGGTAGAATAAGTTTTGACATATCTATACTGTTAGACACAATAATTTAGATCTATGCAAATTGACTTATTGGGATATTAAATAAGGAATTAAAAATTCTGAAAAGTATATTATTA
Source organism: Loris lydekkerianus (assembly GCA_963574355.1). Lineage (NCBI taxonomy): Eukaryota > Metazoa > Chordata > Mammalia > Primates > Lorisidae > Loris > Loris lydekkerianus. The sequence continues at coordinate 29,749 of CAUYPK010018926.1, forward strand.
TGGGTATAAAGTAAATAAAGATATATATGCATATTATTTTGTATCATATATTTCATATCATGCATATCATTTCATATCATACATATCATAATTATAGATTCCTGTATTACAAAAATGAACAAATATATATTCATTTTTATAAAACAAAACTAACAAACTATATGATAATGTCTATGCATGAGGAGGAAGAGATAGATTATATGGTTATTGAAAAAAACATGAAAAAATTGATGTATATATGGATGCTAACCTTAACCATGGATGCTAACCACTACTATTAAACACAGTTCTGGAAGTTCTAGCCAATATAATCAGGAAAGAAAATGAAATAAAGGATGCAGAAGAGGTCGAAGTCTTGTTCTTTGCCAATGCTATGATCTTATACTTACTTAGAGAACCCCAAAGACTAAACACAAAACTCCTGGAAGTGATTAAAAAGTACAACAATGTCTCAGGATATAAAATCAATGGCCACAAATCAGTAGCCTTTGTATATGCCAAAAACAGCCAACTTGGGAAGCTAATCAAGGACACAATTCCCTTCACAGTAGCTTCAAAGAAAATGAAATACCTAGGAA
>CAUYPK010018927.1:0-95780 GCA_963574355.1 Loris lydekkerianus
TTCCTGGCTGTGTCGAAAGCAGATCTTTGGGCTGGAGGGTACATATTGGGGCTGCACTATGGCCAAGTTGAGGCACCTGTCCTGCAGGGAAGAGAGAAGAGACAAGGTCACTAAGATGGCATCAAGATTGGGCATAGAATGTTTGAAGAATACTTAGAGATCTAAAAATAGACCTGCCATTCAATCCTATAATTCCTTTACTAGGTATATACCCAGAAGACCAAAAATCACAATATAACAAAGACATCTGTATCAGACTGTTTATTGCAGCCCAATTCATAATTGCTAAGTCATGGAAGAAGCCCAAGTGCCCATCGACCCACGAATGGACTAGCAAATTGTGGTACATGAATACCATGGAATATTATGCAGCCTTAAAGAAAGATGGAGACTTTACCTCTTTCATGCTTACATGGATGGAGCTGGAACATATTCTTCTTAGCAAGTATCTCAAGAATGGAAGAAAAAGTATCCAATTTACTCAGCCCTACTATGAAGCTAATTTATAGCTTTCATGTGAAGGCTATAACCCAACTATAGCACAAGAATATGTGGAAAGGGCCAAGGGAGGGGAAGGGAGGGGGGAAGTCAGGGTGGAGGGAGGGTAATGGGTGGGGCACATCTACAAGTGCATCTTAGAATGGGTACAGGCGAAACCTACTAAATGCAGAATACAAATGTCTACGTACAGTAACTAAGAAAATGCCGTGAAGGCTACGTTGAACAGTTTGATGAGAATATTTCAGATTGTATATGAAACCAGCACATTGTACCCCTTGATTGCACAAATGTACACAGCTATGATTTAACAATAAAAAAAAAAAGTGATAAAGTTAAAAAAAATTCATATGGAAATGCTAAGTACTTACAATAGTCTACTTATAATAGTCAAAACAACTTTGAAAAGGAAGAATACACTTGTAAGACTAACACTACATGACTTTAACTTCATTTGATTTCAGTTATTCATTGCTAGTATATAGGTACAATGGCTTTTTGTATATTGATTTTTTTATACTGCAGTATTGTTGAACTCATTCGTTAGTGGTAGTAGCTTTTTGTAGATCCTATTGAATTTTTCACATAGATGACTGTATTGTCGGAGTTTGCTGTTGGCCCTGACCTGGGTTGGATGTCAACGGGGCGATAACACTGGGGGAAATAATGAGACTTTACATTAGCTTAATGCATAAAGTCTGGAAACCTGGAGAAAGGCATACTTTGACTCAGACTCCTTGTGGCAGATTGAGACAATGCAGTGACTTTCTGACTTTTGAGAAACCTTTTATTGATCTCTAACACAAAGCATATATGCAAAATGTAAAAGTGCCAAAATTTTAGTAGGATTAGAAGAATACCTCCTCCAGGAAGATTGGGTAAAGAGGAAATGGCTGGGTAATAGGGAATATAGGGCAGTGAGTTGTCAAGGTAAAATATTTAGAAATGGGGAAGGGAAAACAAGTTTCATCTCTGCAGGGCAAGCAAACCAAGTTCCCTAATCTAACTGCAGGATCAGGAGTTCAAAGCAGTTAGCCCTCAATGACTTTGCCTTGTGGGGGCGGGGCTGCCTCTGGGCTCCTTTCATGTTCTGTGGTCTAGATGAGCCCCCCCCTCCCCCCATGGCTCCTCTGTGAGCTTTCCTCTGGATGGAGGCAAGGCATCCTACTGAGGGATCATTCCATCTACCTCCCACACTGTATGATCAGTAAACCAAAAGTTTTTAGGTTGTTTAAAGTTTTAGTTTCAAAATATCCCGAAGCAATAATAAGACAGTGTGTTTTGGGTCTGAACACTGACAAATAGATGACTGCAATAGAACATCCAAAATGGACCCCACTTAAATGGATGATTGGTTTTTAGCAGAGGTACAAAGAAAGAGATATGTATGAAGAAAGAATAAATTGTTTTTTTTTTTTTTTTTCAACAAATGGTGCAGGAACAGTTAAATATATATGTGCAAAGAAAAGAAGCGTTCTTCAATCACCTTGCAGTATATGTAAAAATAAGTCAAAATGCATCACAGACCTAAGTGTGAAACTTAAAGATATGCCACTGCTAGTGGAAAACACAGTGGACAATCATGTGACCTTAGGTTAGGCAAAGATTTCTTAGATAAAACACCAAAGGACAATTCATTAAAAAAAAAAAAAAAGATAAACTGGCTTTCATTAAAATTAAGAACTTCCACTCTTTGAAAGATTACTGTTAAGAGAACAAAAGCCACAGACTAAGGAAAAGTATTTGTAAAGCACGTATCTGATAAAGGGATCGCAGACTTTTGAAACTTTATAACATGATGAAAAATTGGCAAAATATTTGAATAGACACTTTACCAAAGAGCATATATGAATGGCAAATAAGCACATGGAAGGATGCTTATTGTTGATCAGGGAAATGGAAGTTTAAACTGCAACGAAATGCTATTTCAGAATAGCAATTAGAATAGTTAAAATTTTAAGTGACCAACCATACCAGTTGTTAGCAAGGTTATGGAGCAAATGGAATTCTTTCTTTTTTCTTTTTTTTTTTTGTAGAGATAGAGTCTCACTTTGTCACCCTCAGTAGAGTGCTGTGGCGTAAAACAGCTCACAGCAACCTCCAACTCCTGGGCTTAGGCGATTCTCTTGCCTCAGCCTCCCAAGTAGCTGGGACTACAGGCGCCCGCCACAACACCTGGCTATTTTCTTGTTGCAGTTTGGCTGGGGCTGGGTTTGAACCCACCACCCTCAGTATATGGGGCTGGCGCCCTACCCACTGAGCCACAGTTGCTGCCCGCAAATGGAATTCTTATATACTGCTGGTGGGAATGTAAAATGGTACCACCACCTTGGAAAACAGTTTGGCCATTTCTTACAAAGCTAAGCATACATCTATATCCTATCGGCTATTGTACTCTTGGTATTTACCCAAGAGAAATGAAAGCATGCATCCACGCAAAGGCTTATGTTGCAGCTTAATTCATAATAGCCTCAAACCAGAAACACCTGAAATGTCCATCAGCAAATGAATGGATAAATTGTGGTAGATTTATGTGATGAAATAAGACTCAGCGATAAAATGGAATCAATTATTAGGGCAAGCAACAACATGGATGAATTTCAAAATACTTAGGCTGAGTGAAAGAAGATAGACAGAAGGACCTACTGTGTGATTTCATTTATATAAAACTCTAGAACATGCAAACTAATCTGTAGTGACAGATTGTAGACATGTGGTTGTTGGGGACTGGGCTAGGGGCCAGGGAAAGGTGGGAGAGAGACCACAAAGGGCTCGAGGAAACTTTGGAGGTGATGAATACGTTCATGATCCTGACTGTGGTGATGCATATGTCGAAATAGCATTAAAAATTTTATGTTGTAATAATATGTGGCATTTATTATATGCCAGTTATACCTCAATAAAGCTGTTAAACAAATCCTATTGCCTTTTTCTGATACTATGATGCCTGTCACAGAGGTTCTGTGTCCACGCCAAAGAAACCATCATGCCTGAACTTATTCAAACCACTGCATATCTCTTAAGGTTTCCAAAGACTTATTATTTGTTGGAGGATCCATTTACCTAACATTTACCACATAAAGGAGCTGAGCCAGGTTGCAGGAATTCCTTTCAGACATGGGAGAGAGGGTGGAACAGTCAAGATTATATTATAGCAGGGTCCTGGAATGCAATGAGAGATTTCAACTAATAGTCCTGGAAATGCACTACAAAAGGAGCTAAGTGCAGTGTGATCTTCTAGAAGCTGATACCACAGTTTTTAGTCTCCATGTTATAATTTTCTTTATCACCAGTATGCATTCGGCTTTGTTAGTAAGTCTCTGGCCTGCTTGGACGCCATCGGGTGGGGACAGATAGCATGTTGGTAGAGAACAGTGGTAGGGAGAAGCAGATCAGATGAACTCAGCGCGGTAATTAGCATGCCCGAGACACGAGGCTGCCACTCCTGGGCGCCTTGGCCAATCTCACTGTAGAGCAGTTTGTTCCTTTCCACAAAGAAATTCATTAGTGGTCATCAATGGTGTGCAGTGTGGAGGCTCCCCACTGCTGCCTCCAGGCTCCACAGCCTGAGTCTCTCCCTGGTTTAGGGCCGGCTCCCTGGCTGCCCGCAGCCTCCTCGGGGCACACATGCTGGGAAGCACCCTCAGACCCTGGGGTTCTGCTCACAGCCTGTCTCCCTCACACGCCTCAGCAGAGACAGCTGAGCCTCAAGCTCCAGGCTCTTCTCGCCTGTGCAGGCTGACATGCAATTGATAAAGGGGTCCAGGGCAAGGAGTCTTAAAAAGCTCACATCTTTTTTTGTGGTTTGCCTCATTTCAGCAACTTCTGAGTACTCAAGCGCTCAGTTGTAAATACATGTATGCATCCAGTAAGTAGTTACTGTGTGCCTTTTGCATGCTAGGCCATGTTCTAGGTTCTGAGGATTCACAAAGAAGGACAGAGTCAAGGCTCCTGCCCTTCTGGAGCCTGTAGTCTGGCACAGGAGACCCAGGGTGCATGAACAAGGGAACCAACAAGATAAGTACCACTAAGTAAGAAATATTGCTTGTCACTACTTAATGCCCAAAATACACATGACTCTCTCTTAATTAAAGGTTTCTTTTCTGGGTGCATAGACTCCATAAGTTCCTTGAAATAGTTTGGAAAGGAATGTGTGTATGTGGATTTTTTTTTCTTTCTTTTTTTTTTTTTCTCTAGGTAAGGTCCCTACTTTTCACCAGAAGCCTGAAGTGTCTGTGTTCCAAGGAAGGGTAGACATGACCGTAGTTCACCACCCTCATGAGCCCTTCTACTCAGGTGTTCATTCCTAACCCTCTCCTGGACTAAGTCAGCTCACTCTCAGGGAAATCTGGCTTCCCCAACCCTAGCTGGGATCTGAACTGCTGCTCCCCTCTCTGGGTTCATGGCCATGTCTACTGGAAGGTGCTTCTTACCCTTGTTCTGCTAGCATCTCCCTGCAGTGGTAAGAGTGGAGTCTCCATTTCCCATGGGAGGGCAAGCTCCTGGGTGACACAGTTCCAGCAATAACCAGATGGGAGACTGTTCAGCCCTGCCACCCCCACCCTAAGAGAATGGCTACTGTGGGAGGTGTCGGGTGGGGGGTGCAGGTTACCAACTTTACCTGTGAGGGTCAGAGGAAGGGTTTGAGGCCAGGGGCACATGAGGGAACATGCCCTGCTGTTGGCACCTGTGCTGGGGGTGCTCCACAGCTCTGCACTGTACAGCCAGACGGTTGTGTCCTGCCCATGGATTGTGTCTGCAGGGGACATGGCCCAAGCCTGGCTGCTTTCCAAGCCAGGACCCCCACCTGCCCACTCGGTCCTCGGCACTACCTGTCCCTTGAGTTAGCTCACCCTGAGCTCAGAGCTCATCGTGTCCCTGTTGGAGCCTGTGGTCTTTTTGGTCTGGCCCCGAGTTCCCTCAGCCTCAACACAGGGAAGTGCTATGGAGACCCTGCTGCTGTTTGTGTCACAGCCCAGTTCCAGGGCCTGATCTCAGCTGGCAAAGCAGGCTCCAGCAACATATTTTTCCAGCCTACCGCCCACATGGAGATGGAGCCTTGTCTAGAAGAGCCTCTGGGATGTGGGAAAGGCTTGGGGCTGGGTGTATTTGGGCTCTGTCCTGTGAGGCTCTTAGTGCCTAGCTGGGATAGGAGGCACATGGGGCTATCCCCTTGGTCCTTTAAAGGATCATTGACCTGGATCCCAGGACCTGCCCTGTGCTCAGCAAAACACAAATTCTAATTGTGTTTGGGTCACAGTCAGTTTGGGCCACTCTGAGGACACCTGTGGGTTCTCAGAGTCATTTTCCCCACAGAGAGCATGGCCCTGGGTGGCCGTTTGATCACTTCTGTCCTCTGTGCTATTTGCTGGTAAGTGGAAAGGGCACCTGTCTGCAGTGTGGGGACAGGAGTAGCTGAGCTACTCTTTGCAGCCCGGGCATGGTGGGTTCTCTGGGTGTCCCTCTTGCGTGCCAGCTGGCCTTCGCCCACTGCCTGGCTGCTCCTTTCTTGGTCCAGCCCTGCTCCTGCTCCACCCTGCCTGCTGGGTCCCAGACTCTGAGCTTTACCTCCCTGTGGGTGGCAGGAACTCCAGTTTCTCAGTGGTGCCCCAAGGTCTGAGAGTGATTGGATTTCCCTGTAAGTCCCTCTGTGCCATCCCCAGCAGTCTGCCTGCCTGTTCTCAGGGCCAGGATTCCCACAGAGGTGGGTGTGCAGTCAATGTAGGGGAAGATAGACTTCTGCGTGACCCTGTAGAGGTCCGTGGGGAGGGTCATGTTGCAGCTTTTCATGCAAGGATCTCTCTTGACTAACAGGGCTAAAATCCCAGTGAACATTTATTTGAGCATGATTTGCTCATGGGGGCTGGGCGAGTCATTTGTGATTGACAGGCCTGGGCCAGGGCAGCATTTGCGGGAGCTGTGGCCCTGGAGTGGATAAAAGCAGTCCCACAGATGGAAGGATGCTGTCCCACAGCCAGCTGGAGCAGTGACTGGGGCATCAGGGAGGCTAAGGGAGTTGGAGCCCCACAAAATCTGTCAGAGATGTGAAATGCCAAGTTAGATGTACCTCTCTACTTGCAAATTGTGTGACCTTGGACCAGTTAAGTGACACTAAGCCACAGATTTCTCCCTCGGCAGCTTGGGTGGAAGTGACTCTCTGCTGGGGTCATGGGGAGGACCAGAGGAGGTCCCCTGGTGAAGCTATCTGGCATGACACCAAGGATGGCCTGAGAGAAGTTTGGTTAAGTGAATGTCTGCAGATCTCAGGAGAGTGAGGAAGAGAGAGCAGAGCGGCAGTGGGGCAGGGGCAAAGGCAGAGGTGGCTATAAGACAAGTCTGGCAGATGGTGGGAGGCCCTGGGCCTTTGCTCTGGAGGCCCACAATCCTGCCTGCGTATGCTATTTTGTTGGGGGAAGGCTCTGCCCTCTGGGTGAGGATTGGGTCTAGAGACTAGAAGCACCCAACTCAGTCTGATTACTCTGAGCCCAGAGCTTTCCATCATGTTCTTGACTCAGGTGAAGCTGGGATCTGGGGTGACTTGGCCTCAGCTCTCCCTCTGGCCTGAGGAGAATGGGGCTAGAATAAGGCCTGAAGATAAACCAGACCCTCCAGCCTCTGCAGTGCCTGCTCAATGTCAAGGCTTCTGGCTCAAAGTTGTGGAATATGTTCTCACCATCAGAAAATGTCCTGAGGATTCCCTGGACATGGCATTGATTTTAAGGGTCTTTGGACTAAATGATCTCACTTAGAATTAAGCATAGAGTCTGGGGAAAAGCCTTTGGCTGGGAGGAGGGTGGGCTGGGTGTAGTAAGAGACCCTCAAAATCAGAAGCAGTAGGGAGGTCTGGTAGTGGCTCCCAGGCTCTGAAGTGGGGGCTGAGGGGCTGCTTAATTTAAGGAGGCCATATGTAGTTCACTGGGTAGAGAACACTTGTGAAGGGTGCACAAGCCACCTGTTGGGCATCTGGAGGGCATGTGCTCTCTTGAGTCTGTCCTCTGTGGCTGAGGCCTTTCCAGCGGCCCAACAGCCTCAGTGAAATGGTCTATGAGCTTGATTAGGGCTGAGGAACAGCTTGAATGTTCTCACCAAAGGTCCTGCACCATTTACCAAAAATCAAGCCAGTCTGCCCCGAGGGTCACCTCCTGGAGAGCCAGTTTGTTAGGTGACTTGGTGTCATCCCAGCCTTTGCCTCCCCTCTAACTGGTCTCCTTTTATGTACAGAGGGTCAGGTAGGGGCAATTCAGGGCAGCATCAAGGGAAAGTGGCAAGATGAATGTAAAATATAGGAGTAACCCTCCAAGAATTTGGTGATTCATAAAACTAGCAAAAGGGCATTTGGGAGGCGATAGATTTACATGACTCGGCTTTTGGTGAGCTGGTGGCTAGGAGAACCAGTCACTTGAATATTGTTAGCTGGGGAACTGACTTTGGAGCTTCGTGTTTTGTTGAATGGAGCTTATTTGTGGAGTGCAGCTCCAGCTCAGAAGTTCACAGGAAGCCAAGTACTCCTCACTTGAAAACTCACATCTCACCCACCGTGCCCTTTGAGGCTGGGTGTCTCCTCCCGGAGCGTGGCACGTTCTTCACCATGGAGGGCTGGGGGCTCGCTCGCTCTCTCTCATCCTCAATCTCTGTTTCTGTCTCTATCTCATGCACGTGCACATGCACACACATTGAGTCTCTGTCTGTCTCATGCACACGCACATCCATTCAAATCTCTCTCTTATATGCACACACAGCAGACTCTCTCTCCACGTCTCACTTTGTCTCTTTCTCTCACATACACACATACACACACACTTCTGCCTGAGGCTGCCAGAGAAGTAAGCTGGATGTTGGGCAGAGTTTTCCCATGGGGTGGTTTAGAAAACAGCGTAATTGGAGGGAGTAGGGGAAAGACAATGCACTGTAATTGGTCTAAATAACTCTTCTCGCTGAGTGTTAAAGGCAAATAAGTTCTCAGGAGCAGACAGAGCGTTTTTCTCCCTTGGATTTTCTTACTGATTTGGAAGTGCTTATTTCTGGAAGATGTATCTGTTTCTCTCTTCTCGGGGTGGGTGGGAGGCTCTGGAGGCTGCTGGTGTTTACAGCTGTCTGGGGCGTGGGGTGGACACCGGACAATGATGTGATGGAAGCTGGATGAGTATGACTCGGGCTGACTTACGGGCGCTGTGACTGAACACACCACTTCTCCAGATCTGGTCCCCCTTGTCTGGGTTGGTGACATTACTGTCACTGGGTGACTTTTCTTCTGCCACTGCCACTGAGATAGCTGCCACTTGGTTACAACTCTTGGTCAATTGAACACTAACTCCTGGGCATTCTTGACTCTACTTCTCCATCCTCCCATTACTGACTTCATCATTTCGTACCTAGGTTAGCATGACAGCGACCTCTCAGGGTTTTCAGCCACCAGTATTTTCTTTCTTTAATCCACTCCTATGATCACCAGAGGGAGCTGGGAACATGAATCGTAGCCCAGAAAACTTGGGTGGCTCTTTACAGCCTCAGGGTCAAGTTCAAGCAATGTGGCCTCCAAGACCCATCTCAGTCGGTCCCTCCTTTCTTCTGCAACGTAGTCTTTTCTTCTTCTCCCCCTTCGCCTTGGTTCTCCAGCGATGCTGAGCTGTGCTAGCTCTCAGAACAGGCATGGACTGCTCCCTTCTAGGGCCTCACTTTCCCAAGCCCCAGTGCCCTTGTACATGCCCATCTTCACCTTGTGCCCCCCAAAATTAATAGGCCGTCAAGTCCCAGCCCAGAAAGCATGTTCTCTGCTCTTTTAGGTGATATTAGATATACTCTCCCTGTGATGTTTATGTTGTTCCTTGTTTTATTGATGGTTATCATGCTTCTAACACCGTGCGATTATTTATCTGTTTCCATATCCTGCTCTCCCACCCCTCCTTCCTCAGGATGTGATGTTCAGAGGCAGGAACTATGCTTTATTTATTCCTGTGTCACCAGCATCTGCCCTAGGCCTTGGCCTAATAATAACCTTGGCCTAATAGCCTTCAAGAATGGTGGTCCATTTCACCTAAATGAATTTATTCCACAAATTTTTATCTAGGTGTGGGGTTGAGTATTGACCACTAGGTTCCCAGCAGAGAGGTCTGCGGTGTCCCTGACAATAGCTATGCTGCAGGGCAATGGACCCAAAGCCAATAGTAGGTTCAGGAGAGAATGGGAAGAGAGAATTTGGAGCAGCAGGCAACCTCTCTCCTAGGATGTCTCTCTGTCAAAGGGTGTGAAGACATAGTGGCAGTTGCCAGAGGAGGTTGTGGCATGAGCGAGAAGTTATTGTAAAGATGGGAGGTATGCCTGTGTGTGTGTGTGTGTGTGTGTGTGTGTGTGTGTGCTGGTGACATGACCCTACAGACAGCAGGCTACAAAAAAGAGAGAAGGGAAAACTGGTGGACTGATGTCCTTGAGTTGGTGACAGGGCTTGGAGTCTGGTGCTCATGAGTGTGCCATTCACAGAAGGAGGCAAGATGAGCTTCGTCTGGCTTCTCCTGTCACCATTATCCAGCTGGCTACTGGGGATCTCAGCACATTTCAGGCTGTCCTTTCCCCACTGTGTCTGGGTGTTGTGGTTCTGACTGCCAGGACTTCCTTCTGGTGTAAGTAGGTGCAGGGCAGAGTCATGCTGGCTCCTGGGGACATGGCAGGCACAGCCCTGGTGACAGGACAGTCAGGGAAGCATGTGGTTGGGGACAGGTTTGACTGTGTTTTGCCTGAGAAGTGGGCACAAAGTATCTGAGTGATGGTAGTGGCTGGGATGGCTGGTGAGGACACTGGCAGGTTAAGGTCACATTCAGGCCACCAGCTCCCATGGAGGAAGGCTGGGAGTATCAGAACAAGCTGGAGCCCAAGCTGCCCTGGAGCCAGGCAGTGTGAGGGCTGGGGTGGGGAGTGGGTGGATGGGCCAGGTTGGAAGGGTGGACATGCTGCTGTGGGATGTGGAGAGCAGGCCTCAGCTCATCAACAGCATCATCGCACTGATTTGTGGGGAAGGGACACACAGACGTGGGTTCTATTCCAGGCTCTTAGATAGATTGCTTATTCATGCACCTGTTCATTCAACATCTAGTCTGTCACTTATTGGGGCAGGTATTATCGTCCCCATCTCACAGATGAGGAGCTAGGGCAGTTAAAGAACATTCCTAAAGAACATTGCTGTGGGGGCAAATCCACTCAGGCTCTTTGTTAGGGTGGAAACTTACTAGGGTTGGAGACAGAATTCTCACACAGTAATTAGGATCAAAAGAAGTACAAAGTTTGTTTATTTCTCTGAGAAAGAAAGAAAAAGAGGAAGATAGAGAAGGAGAGAGTGAGTGGCCATGGCACAGAAAAAGGAGTAAAAATGCTGGACTGTCAGGGAAAAGTGGCTAGTGTTTTAAAGAGTAAACACAGTTTTTTTCCTTCTCTTTTTCAGTAACTGATAAGGCGAGCAGTGAAATAGTTGCAGGTATTTTTTCAGGCTTATCTTGGACTCTGGTGCTGGCAAAATTTGGAGCGGGGAGCTCACACATCTACTACCAGTTCAGGGCTCTTCAAGACTGAGAAAATGAATTCTTAGAGATAACAAGTGAGTCCACAGGTGTTTTAATTAAACAAAACAAAGGGGGCAGTTGCATTGTCAATATTGCCTTCAGAGGGGCAATTATGTTCTGTGAGTTTCTTTCTTTCACTTTCTTGTAATTTACTTTCCTTTGCTAGCTAGGATGTTAGAAAAGCCACCTTTCACTCTTTGCTATTGTCAAATGCTCCACAGTGGAGAAAGCGATGCTGGGGCTCTGAATGGGTCCTACAGAGGAGTGTGCAGGTGTGTGACAGGAGAGACTTGCAAAGGCCACGTGGCTCCCCAGGGAGGGCCCAGATCAGCAGCTCTACCCTGTCTCAGCTCTTTGGGGTGACATGTTGTGGGTCACAGATTCTGCAGCAACCCTGCCCTGGCCCGTCCACCTTGAAGGTTTCTGGGGCTGCTCATCCCTGTCCTGAACTCATTCTCCATACAAAAGCAAGGAGACAACTCCTGGGCCAAACCCTGTCCCTGCATGAGGTGTCTTCCTTTCTGTGTGGGGCGCTGAGCTACCCTTCTCCCCGGCACCCCCACTTCTGCTGTGGGGACTGTAGCCTTACTGCCTTTGAGGCTGCAGGTCAGGGCCATTCAGAGCAGAAGGTTTGTAAACCTGTGGCTGCATCTCTTTGTCTGAGGTTGCATCTCTCTGGCATGACAGTGGTCAGCCAAGGCGCTCTCCCTTGTATTGGATGCGGGATTGATATTCAGGAAACATTTATTGAGTGTCTACTCTGTACAGCACACTCAGATTCTTTATCTTATTTCTTCCTCTTGGCAATCCTTAGGTAGGAATCATCAGTTTGTGTTACAGGCGAGTCAGTCGAGGCACAGGGAGGCTGAGTGACTTGTCCAAGAACACACAGCTCATGATAGGAAGCACTGTATAGGAGGCAGGTCATTTCCAGGCCTTTGAGTGCTGACCATTAAGCCACTGGCTCTCATTAGGTGTTCTGGATAGATTTGTCTAACGCCACTAATGTGTCCATTTGTGAACAAAGCAAAGAGCACTCCTGATGGCTCCAGTCAGTGCCAGGGGAGGACAGCTGGAGGGAAGGATGGGTCTAGAAATGTGTTCTGGAGTCTGAGGTGGAGAGGGCTGGGGGTGGGTGCCCTGGACAGAAAAGGTTACACTCCCACCCTGGCCCTGAGGTCTTGGCATCTGCCTCTGGTTCCATCTATAGCTGTCTACTAACTAGCACATGCATGTGTGTGTACACACGTGCACATGCAGCCCACATATGTATGTGTATGTATGCATGGACAGCAACCTGGGAAGTGTTGGTGTCTATTCAACCTGGTGTATTGATCTGTCTGTCTATATCCTTCATTGACTTATTTCCACGTCTCTAATGCTTGGCAGAGAAGTGGCAGCATGAGTGCTTGGGAAGATGCCAATCCCACTAATACATTATACGTAACTGGCTGGCGTGGCCACTCCTGCCCCTGCTAACAGACAAGTGCTGCGGGGTGCAGTTCATTTCCACTTGGGCTGGGGCAAGGGTCCACTTGTTCCTCCATCCCCAGCCAGGGTATCTCTGACCTTTGCCCTTGGTTGGGGCCTGTTGAGGGTGCAGAACGGCTGAAGGTTGGTGAGTCGGTGGGGAGGGGATTCCTTCATGGGCCCCTCACACTTTCTCTTCTCCACTCCTGGACCTCTCTGGTGGAGAGTTTTGCCTGACCCTCTCTTCCTCCCTGCCTCCAGTTTGCCTTTTTGGTCTCATTGTGCCTTCACTCTCACCTTCTCCCAGGCTGGACCTATCTGGGATCTCAGAAGTATTTATAAAAAATGAGAAACTGGCCCTGAGTCTGCCTTACCTTAGGTCATCACTTTCTTTGAGTCTTCTTTTTTGTTTCCTGCTTTAGTGAGGACAGGGAAGTAGAGGAAATGGCCCTTGGGAGTAAGTGAGTGAGAAAAGGGAGAGAGAGAGAGATAAGGGAGGTACCAGGCCAATACCGGTGACATTTCATCTGCCCTGTCACCTGTCCCCCTCTCTCTCCCTGTAGCTACACCTGCAGCTCTGGCCCATCTTTACACAGATACCCGCCCATGAGCACACATTCTCATTCAAATCTGTATAATTTTTCATGATTTCCAAGGGTCCCGAGGAACACTGGTATTCTGCCCTGGAGGGAGAAAAGGACACAGAGGCACAAAGTACAGACTAACAGTGACTTAAGAGATAGGTCAGACAATTGGCCGTACGTATGGACTTTGTCAGGATTCTGATTTGAAGAATTAAAAAAGGATTTATGAGACCACGGGGAAATTTAAATACTGACTGGGTATTGGAAAATATTAAGGGACTGTTCACCTTTTAAAGGTATATGCACAGTATTGTGTTTATGTTAAAAAAAAATCCTGTCTTTTAGAGATACCATTAAAGTGGGTACATGTAAAAGATATGATGATGTTGGGGATTTTAGTCAATATAATTTGGGGGTGGTGAAGTGTAGGTGGTAACAGTGAAAGATGCATGGGTCATTACCCTTTTTTTAACGTTGGAAGTTTTCCATAGGAAAAAGGAAAATAAAATCACACAATAGCAATTTTTTCTAGTCATAAGGGGAATATTATTTATTTTTTATTTTAGGCTTTGTGCCTTAACTTTTCTGGAATGTTAGGTTATCATTTGCTAGTTACAGAGAGAGCAGCAGATGGCAGGATGGATGGGTAAGTAATGAACAAATATTAATGAGAACAGGAAACTATCAATTGGGTTTCCTGGACAGATTGCTTTTATCCCTGGATACTTCTACAAAATTACATGCATATAATATAGTCATATTATTTTTTTGCTAGAAAATGATTCAATACCATGGGATTAAGTAGGACAGTACTTTGCAGGGGGAGGTTTATAGAGGCTTAAGTGTGAGCTCTGGAGGCAGACAGCCTGGTTCTGCTCTTCCTAATCCTCTGACCGCTGGCAGTAACTCCTTATCTGCAAAATGAGGAGAGAGATAGCACCTATTGTATACTCATGCTATGGAATATTAGTCAGTCAGAAAAAGCAATGGTGTACTGATGCATGCTCCAATGGAGACAAACCTCAAAAGCATTATGACCTCAGAAGACCATACATTGCATATTTCCATTTATATGAAATATCCAGGGTAGACAAATCCCTAGAGACAGAAAGAGGCTGCCAGGAACCAGGTGGGGGGGAAAGGGTTGGGAGAGGTATTGCAGGTGGCCATGAGGTTTTTTTTTGAAATGATGGCAATGTTCTAAAATTAAATTGCGATGATGGTTGTGCAACTCTGAATGTAATAATTGTACACTTAAAACAGGTGAATTTTGTGGCATGGAAATTACGTCAATAAAGCTGTTTGAAAAAAGAAGAACACCATCCCCATCACACAGATAAGGATTAAATGAAATATCATGTGTAACGTATTTGCTGGCACATCACGTAGGGTTTATAATTCCAGGTGCTTTGCCGAAATCATTAGGGAAGAGTGTGTTCCTCTAGCATTTGCTTTTTCTGAAATGCTTGATATGAATCATGCTATGAAAACTCTGGATGTAAGTGGTTTAGGTAGAATTACCATTTCAAGATTTTAATGATCACACACTGGTCTGGAATTAAAAGCCTTCTAAACTGCCCTAAAGTAGATTACTCACATTGCTCCACATTTTTGGTGTATTAAAAAAAACCCAAAAAACTCTCCTGAAGCTTGAAAATCCTTCAGACAATCTACAGAGAGGCCTTTTCATGCGCAGCTCGTCACCACATCTTCCTCCTTAGGACCTTCTCTTCTCCCGTGAGACTTACGTGAATGTCTGAGTCTTGATGACAATCTCACTCCTCAGGTCCCCACCTCCGTTAACAGATATAATTAGTAGCTAATTTAATCGACTCACCATCTCCTAATTTATCTTGCTTCTTTCAATAATTCCTTAATTGCCTAAATTGTGAGAGAGACGGAAAACTAGCTGACCGCCCAGAAGAGACCGAGAATTGGCCTCGAAGTTGGCGGATTTTTGTCCTAACTTTCAGGCTTGCAGACCAAATCCCTGGGCTGGAGGTGGAAACACTTTGTGCTGCCCCAGGTCCCTTTCCCAGAAGCTCTTCTGAGTGGGAGAACAAAGACTCTCCTTTGCATGTTAGAATCACTAGAGAAGTTTAAAAAACCAGGACTGCCTGAGTCCTACGTCTGACCACTCTGATGTAACCGGTACAGGGTTCAGAGATTCTTAAAAGCTTCCAGGTGATTCTAATATGCCACGATGTTTGAGAGCCATAGCCTCGGAGGAGGACTCGCTGACGGGAGGTGGCGGTCTGAGGGCGGGAAATGAAGAGTTCTTAATTAGTTGGGGGAGGAAGTGTGAAGGGTAAGCGTTTTTGTCTTGATGTGAGTGCAGTGGGAAACCTGCGAGTAAACATGCTATTTTAAAGAGTTTGGCATTGAGCTGAAAATAGACAAAAGCTCGGGTCCAATAATCCATTCAGCTTTTAGAAGTGGACCAAAATAGCTTCATTGCTGGTCTGACACATCCCCGAGAAGGATTATTCTGCCTTTTTCAGCCAAACATGTCAGCAGTTGTCCTCTGGCACTTGGGGTGTGTGTGTTTGCATGTGTGTGACAACAAAAAGGCTCTGCAAAGCTGTGGCAGGCCCTTTGTGCGAGCTCCTCTGTGGTTCACCTGTCCCTGGGGGAGGAAGGGCCGTGAGGCAGAACAGGTTCGATCATTAAAGAAAGAACAGGGTGTTGGCCTCTCTCGGAGGAGCTTGTATTTTTGGAGGGGCCTCTGGAGGCAGCCACTGTGGTAGGCTATTGTCTCCCACATGTCTCAACCACCCTCCTACTCCACTTCACAGGGGAGTCAACTGAGGCTGGAGGGCGTGCGTCAGAGGACACACAGTTGGTGGGTGGGAGAGCCCAGATTAGAACTGTCATCTGCTGGACTGTGCCACATGCCTGCTGGACTTAGTAGGTAGGCTTGGTGCACACAGAGGTGACGGCCGCAGAGCTGAGGGAGCTGGTGCAGAAACCCAACCTGTGGGCCAGGCCAGAGTCACTTAGCCTCCAGGTGCTACCGTGGGCATTGTGGTTTCTCTCTTTGGCTCTTTGACCCCTTAAGTCCCAGGCTTACCTGGAGACCTTCTGGGGAGCAGTAGCTTAGGGAATGGCTTCTCATTAAGGATGGCAGGAAAGGCCTGTCCTATGAGAATCCCTAGTGGTCCTGGTTCAGAATCGGAGGGCCTGGGGCCTGATATTTGCATGGGCTCCTCTCCCACTGGGCTGCAGGGATGGCCACTGGCGGTTACAGTAGCAGATCTCCTGGGTTGCTGCATCGTCAGGGCTTCCTCCCACAGGATGTAGGGAGCCCTTGCCTCTAGCACTAGGGCCGTGCTCTGGGAACTCCTGAGCTGAGCTGGCTGGTGGGGGCTGCCTTCTGCTTGGGGTCTGGCCTTGGCTTGGGAGTGACCACATTCTAGACATCTCAGCCTGGACTGCCGCTAGGGAATTCGTGCTCGTCTGACTCACCAGGCCTTAGGGATTGCCCTGTTGGCATTCTGTGAGGTGTCTAGCTTTGGTTCCCACCCGTTTTCTCCTTGGCAGCATTCCCTTCAAACCCCCATGATGGAATTGATTGGAGACATGTGGATGCCCCCTGGGCACAGGTGTGCAGGCACCTGGCTTCCTAACTCCATGCTCAGTAATGCCACTGAAATCTACCATGGTGGGAGTATTTACACCAAGGAAACTGGCAAATGTTATACCGCATTATTTATTCATTTACTTCCAGAGAGCCTGTCAAACTTTCCTTAGCATACCACACTGCCCCCGGGGCTGCAGGATGGTTCAGCAAGCCCAGCAGTCATTGTGTCGTTCTCCATCTGTCCAGCCTGGAGTCATTGCAGGACCAGCCACATAGCTATCTCAGGGCAATGTTTCTAGGGGCCAGCTGTGATTACATTTTGGTCTGCTCTGACTGAATCCCTTTGTCTGACTCAGGGCCTTCTTGCTGCGATCAAGCCTAGCTCTTGGCCTGGTCCTGGGATGGCCTGGGCCATGCCCTAAAGCACCTCCCATGTCAGACCCACTGTCTGGCAGCCTGCTTGCAATGCCTGGGTGCCTTCCCAGTACCATGCACCATACAGGAGGCCTGGTATGGTGGGGGTGCGGCCCAACTACACCTGTGGACCTGCTTTCCCCTCTCTAGCTTGAATTCCTTTCCCCACAAGCTGAGCCTCACTCACCAAGGCTAGCTCATACTCTGGGGCTCTGGAGTCTTTCTGAACAGTTCTGCCTCCCATGTCCCATCCCTCTGACACACGCCTTTCTTGGTCCCTTTGCCCCTTTCCACAGGGGTAAGTGGATGGGTTAGAAGAAGAGGCAGAGGCAGATATTTAATGTCACACACACGTATCTTTTAGTATGAGTATTTCTGTGTGTGCAGTGTGTGTGTGTGTGTGTGTGTGTGCGCGTTTTCTCTCCCTACCACAAGCTCCTATGTTGCTGTTCTTCCCTGGGCTTGCTAGGGCATGGAAGGAAGGGCAGCTTCACATGGCATAGTGGGCACTTGGCCCAGAACCCCTCTCACCTCGCAGAGGGGATTCCACACCAGCAGGTACTGTCTGAACAGCAGGGCGACGGGTACAGGAAGCTGTTTTGGGGTCCCAGTTTCTGAGGGCTTCCCAGGGCTTGGCTGCACCCTCGGTGAGCACAGCCCATTGTTAGGGCAGGGGACGCCTCGCTCAGGATAGTGGAACGAGGGCAGGGACTGCTTGCTGTGCCCTGCCCTGGCCAGGCCCCTGCTCGCTTAGTCTCACTGGCATCATACACAGCCCAGTGACATAGTGTCCCCAGTTTTCAGTGATGATTAAGGCTCAGAGCGGTGAATCCCTGTGCAAGGTCATACAGCCCACCAATGTCAGGGGAAAGATTTGCCTCACACTCAAAGGGGCATGCCCACCTTCACTGTCACCACACTGCCTGAGGCAGGGGAAGGAAGGTCCACGCAGGTGCAGGTTTGCCTTGTCCCTGGTGCTTCTGTTGTAGTCTGGCCCCCCTTGTCTTGCATGCATGCCTGCATCCATTTCCCAGACTGATGCCCATGTCTGCCTCCTCCAGGCAGCCTGCCCTGACTTCTCCCTGACTTCTCCAGCTCTCACCACATCCAGCCACCTCTGGAGCCTGCACTGTGTCCTCCAGCCATGGGGTCCATGGGGTTCCTTGTAGCTCCTTCCTGCCCTGAGTACCCACCATGGGCTTTGGGTGGTGTGTCCCTCCACTCTCACCACTTTGCCTGTGTCCTCCCAGCTTGAGCACAGTGTCTTCCATCTCACAGGTGTCGCTTGAGAGGCCCAGGTGGGAAGCCTGTGTGGTAGTTGGCCCAAATTGAGCTCAGTGCCTTAGTGAGAAAGGTGGAGGCAGCCCTGCTTTCATGTCCAAAGTCCAGAGGCTCAGACGTGGGCTGGGGAGGGCTGAGTCTGCAGGGTTGTGAGGTACATAGGATGACAGAACCTTGGCTCCTAATGTAGGATTCGGATGATAAATGGTCAGGACTTACTGAGATGGTGCAAACCTTGACCAGCGGCCAAGGATGCTCCTGGGAAACCACCCGGTAACTCCTCTCTCCCTGCAGGAGCTCAGCTCCATTTGCCTGGTTCTGATGTTCCTGGGAGCAGCCAAGCATAGGGATGTCAGCGGCCTTTGGGATCTATCCTCTGCATCCTGGGGAGATGCTTGGCTCTCCTCCAAAGGGGCAAACACCCTACCTGAAGGTGGCTCTGTGATTGCTTCTGGAATTCAGGCATTCTTTCTTGGGAGGCCAGCACCCAGGCCTTCAGGCTGCCTCTGTGGCCTCACCCCTCCATCCTCAGAAAGGTCTGAGCAAGGAGGGTCTGGCCTCCTAACTGGCAAACTGTGGCTGGACACCCTTGCAGGGCCCGGGCACTTTGTCCTACCTCGTTGTAAGCCCCAGGTTGACCCTTAACAAACCAGCACTTAGGACTATGCAATGACCGTTGGTCTCCCTGACGAGGTGGGCCCAGGGTTTGTGGGGAAGATTACAGTGTCCCAGGGAGGGGGGCCTTCTCCTCCTGCCCCTCTTGGCTGGGTCTTTTCTGGGCTGAGTGGGGGTCCCCCTCATTCAGCCTCCCTGCCAACAGGGCCCCAGATTCCTTGCTGCAGCAGGAGAGTGGGGATGCCCACATGCTCCCAGACACAAGGGCAGGAAGGTTTTGGGTTTCACGACTTCCTCAGGCTTACCTGTTTGGGAGGTGAAGAGGTTTAGGGCATGCCTATCTCAGGGCAGTGGACAGATAATGTGGAAATAGAGATTGCCCAGCACGAACTACGGGGACCGATCCATGCTGGTCCTGTAAAACCCTCTGGTGTGAGAAAGAAAAGACGGAGTATTTGGTCCCACCTACATTTTAAATTTTGGGCAGGCTCATTTCTACTGTGGGACTAGGAATTGGGCTACCGTCCTGCTTGAACAGTTCTGGCTGTGGGTCTGTGCTGAGTTTCTCACCCTCTCCAGGCCTCAGCATGCTTATCTGCAAAATGGGATAGTAGTGCGGTCCTCACAGAGTTTTCCTGAGGCTTAAGTGAGAAAACATCTGCAAAGCATTGGTAAGGCTGGGCCCCAGGGCTCAGTTAATGGTGCTAGGTTGACACAAAGGACTGCAGAGAGTGGTGGAGTCACATCATGGAGGCCAAGCGACAGGTCACCTTACTCTGTGGTTAGCCTGGGTGTAATGGACCGTAGACACTTCCTGTGTCTTTAGCACTCTGGCATCTTCCTCTGTGCTGTGTTCTAATCAGCATGACTCCAGCCTCATCTTAGTGTGGTGGAGCTGCAGCTCTGCACAGGGGTTGTGGGGGCATGGAGGAGGTGAGCTTTACCTCTTGAATGCCCAGCTCTGCTGGACATCAGTTCCTGTCTGTGTGACTTATGTGTCTTTTCTAGAGACTGCCCACAGCCCGTGGCCCTGCCTTGCCTGCTCCAGATACTGCCCTGAGTTCTTACCCTGAGCACTATTTCTGTGGGACAGGCTACATTTGACACTGGAATTCAGGAAGCGGTGGCCACTTGCCTTGATTTCAATGCCAAAAATCCTAATTCCAGGCCCCAGGCTCAGTCTCAACCTTACACCCAGCCAAGCGCTGGAGTCCACCATCCCTCCATACCGGATCACCTTCTC
Organism: Loris lydekkerianus; assembly: GCA_963574355.1. Classification (NCBI taxonomy): domain Eukaryota; kingdom Metazoa; phylum Chordata; class Mammalia; order Primates; family Lorisidae; genus Loris; species Loris lydekkerianus. The sequence goes on from CAUYPK010018927.1 coordinate 20,236, forward strand.
CCGCTGCGTCTCCTGTCATCCTAGGCCGCAGGCTCCAGGAAGGCAGCAACCAGTGCTGCAGGTTGGTCCGCTGATTCTGCTGATTCTGTGTCCCTTCCCCTCCTGCTTGGTCTAGCCTGGGCCTGGCTAGTCACAGAAAAAGGGCTATTCAGGCATTTCCCTCTAGAAAGCCTGAACCCGACCCCATCCCTCCTGACCTTGTCTCAGATCTGGTTCTTCTCTGGGGCTCCTTGTCCACTCAGCACCCTGGTTCACGCCCAGGAGTAATAAAAGAGAGTAGGAAGTTTGCACTGAGCAAACCTCTAGGATCACAGATTTTTTTTCCCTTCTATTGGACACTGCCAGGACTGATTGAAATCCCCAGTGACTGTTCTGTGACTGTGCTGTCCAGGGACAGTGCGGAGCACACAGTAGGCCTGTGAGGTACCTCACCTCTGCCATTGCTGAACTTACTGGATTTCTTCCCTGCCCTGCACATTTGCTCAGTCCACTGCTCTTTGCTCCTTCTCCCTGACTTTTGGACACCTGGTCCCCAAATATCCATGGGCATGCTTTATCACGCTCACACTGCTTCCTCTGCTGCTGATGTGCGGGGAGGAAGGCCATGCCCTGCATTCATCCTCTTCTCCTTGGAGCCCAAAGGGAAGGGGCTGAGTAAGTGCAGGATCTTGTGGACGGGAGGGAAGGACTTCTGTCAAGTCCTTGAGGAAACCAAGCCCCTAGGCTTTGGTTATGCTGTTCCATCTGTCTGAATGCTGTTCCCCCATGCACCCCTGCAGACTCTTCCCAGCTACAGTCATATTCTTGGGGAATGCTTTCCCTGGCCCTTCTGAAAAGCCATGTTTTTGTTGAACTATAATTAAATTATCTGATTGTGTGATTGTTCGTTTAATTACACTTCTGTCTCCCCACTGTGCTGGGTGAGGGCAGAGACTGTCCCTCTAGGAGTGTGCTAAGCAGGCTGCCTAAAACAGTCTCACTTAGTAGATATGTATTCCATTCATGAATGAATGAATGGTCCAAGTGGGGAAGTTCAGGGCTGGGCCTCAGGACTGAGCTCTTTTATTCTCTGCACTTGGGTGCTTCTGGCATTGGGGGGCCTCACCCAGGTTCTGCCTGCACCCAGGTTCTGGAATCCTGGGAGTCTTGCTCACCTCACCGTGCTAAGCCTCTTTTCCTCCTGCTTCCCAGGCTGCTGTTCCAGGTCGCTGGGCTGGAGCCTCCCCCAGATTTTGTCCTTTAAAACTCATTGATTTTTTGTGCTGACTTTTGCAGTACAAATGTCATCGTTAGATAAAATAATTGAAGCGGGTAATCTATTCACTGAGCTTACGCGGCCCCTCCCACTCTGCCCAGCCTGGTGCTCCTGAGGTAGTGCTGTTGGGGTTTGTCTTGCCAACTGGTTCCCACCTGGACTGCAGGGCCTGGGGCCAGCTACAGTGAGCAGGACCAGGTGGTTCAGAGCCTCTAGCCAGAGACCCTTCCTTGCCACACCAATAGCTTCCGAGTTGGACAGTGTGATGCTGGGGGAAAGGCCACCCACATACCAGCTGCTGGTCCCCAGGCCACGCTGTATTCTCTCTGCTCTTCATCCCCTCAGCCACTCAGTTGGGATAATCAAACTTCCTTGGAAAGAAGATTATGTAATCAATCCAGATGAGTGGCCCCCACGGTCCCTGCCACCGAGCAGGGACTAACAGGCATTGTCTGACTCGTGCTTCCCACTCAGAGTCCCTGCTCATGGCTCTGGGCTGGAGGGGCAGCCAGGGTCCAACAGCAGGGGCAGGGCACAAAGTCTCAGCCTCTGACTCCTTCTTTGAGTCCCCCCGTCGGCAGCTGATGTGTCAGTGCAGAGTGTCCAGAATATCATATTTACTGTCTTCATCACTGTCTAAATGGCTGACGTATCAGCAGTGGATCTTCAAGAAATGCTGCTCTGGCACCTGAGCTCAGGGGGCAGCTTGCCCTGCAGTGCCTAACTCCCCCTCCGCTCTGTGCCTCCAGGGGATGACAGGACACGGAGACCCTTGCTTTGGCCAGATGGGCATAGGGTACAGCACCCTGGCCCGTGGCAGCCATGGGGCCCAGGCAGCTGCCAGGCTGGCTCTGTTGCTCCCACCCCATCACTGTGAGTGGCTATAACCTGCTCCACACCAGCCTGGGATGCATAAAGGCTGGGGGGCCCTGACACATTTCGGACGCGTAGTCACTGCCTTCCTCTGCTACTCTTGGGTCTCTGTGGTCCTGAGTCTCAGGCCCTGTGTTTCCCTCAGGCTCTAACATAGGCTCAGAATAGGCTGCTCCAACTTAGCAGCCTCCTAAGAAATTGGCTTCTGGAATCCTCCCTTAACCTCATACCCATGCGGGGTCAAAGGTGTGACCTGGCCAGGCTGCCCACCCAGTAGAAAAATCTGCAATTCCCAGAACCCATCTCAGCTTTGGGCACAGGGTATGGCCCAGAAGGAGCTCCTCTGGGGGCTGGGACAGATGCCCAAAGGCTACTCCTGGAAAATGATAAAATCGAGAGAAATGATATTTTCTTTATGCAGTGAGCCAGGCTGCCCTGTGAGGGATGTGGGTGGGAAAGGGGACAAGGATTCTTTCTCCACTGCCATAGGTCTGAGGCCTGTCCTCTCTGACCCTCCCCAGGATGAATGTGGAATGTGGACCAGGCAGCCTTCTCTAGTAGGAGGGAGACCTATGGTTTGGGGCCTCTGATCGGTCCACAGGTGGAGGCCTTCTCCTAGGCCCTCGGCTCCCGGCTCTGTTCTGACAGCAGTTGCCTGGCTCCCACTCAGCCAGTGTATACATACCTTCCTTCACATCCACTTGGTCTGCCTTTGCGGCTGGAGATGGACCTTGTCTCTAGCAACTTCTCTTCCACACCCTCCCACATGCAGCCTTGGGCTCTGAGGCTCCCAGGCCCCTGACCTCACTAGGAAAACCAGCTGGGCAGGTGGTTTCCCAATCCAGCAGCTGTGTGCCCTCTGCTTTCCCTGCTACACACCTGTGCTCAGCACATGAGCAGTGACAGTGAAGTGACAAGCACTGGGTTCTGGAGTGGCAGGAGTTGACCTCATGCCCAGGCAGACAGGTGCTAATGTATCACTTTCCCTGGATCCACCTGGCAGTACTGCTGCCTGTGGCTGCCCTTCGTCCCAGGGCAAGCCAGCAAGGTGGGTGGACCTCTGTCCTAGCTTTCTCCTGCCATCAGGACCACCTGGTAAAATACCCCAATAGCATCTCAGCAAGGCCCCTTCTCTCCCTATCACCCAGACCCGACCTTGCCCTTTCCACTGGCAGGGAAGTGAGCAGTCAACCCAGAGCTTGCCTTCTGTGCAGCCTCCTGCTTGCCCAGCCTGTGTCCACGGCAGAACAGACAGCCCTATACAAGCCCTTGCCTGCTGGCCAGTGTATACTCACCGGCTCCAGGTCCAAACAGAACTTATACTTCTTCTGCCTTTGAAAAGATGGCCCCTAGACCCTCTTCCTGCACAGAAAACCACCTGTTTGTGGGGACTGGATTTGAGAATTGGGAATGAAAATGGGATTTGAACCACTATAAGCCTTACCCATTGAAAGCTCTGAAAACAAACAAGATTGGCTCCCTCCATTTTTAGGTGAGAGACGATTCACAGTTTGCCAGTTGCCAGGCCCCAGTGGAATCAGGGAAGGAGGCATTTCTTGGCCTGGGCTTTGGATGGTGGAGGTTGATAGTACACTACCATCCACTGTGGCTCTTCCTCCCTGGCTCGGGAGGAGCAAGGGTCCCTGGGTCTCAGCGGGGTCACAGCGATGATGGCTCTGTGTTTTTCTCTTTTCCTATCTCTCCTTCAAGGGCAGTTTTCACTCAAGACCCCAAAGGCTGTGGGGGTCCATCTAGGTACATCGGTAACACTGGGACACATCCATTTATTTAACATTTACTTTGAATTAGAAGTAAAATGACACTTCAAAACCACCAGGCTCCAGCCTCACTGCTGGCTCAGTGCCTTGCTGTCCCCCCTGGCACAGGCAGTCGCCATGAGCTCCTCCTGGGTGACTGCTGGCATGTTCCTTCCTCTGTGAACAGAGAGTGACAACTGGAAGTTCATACAAAATAAAACATGCTTGTTTTTTTGCCTTCTCTATTGATTTGGTTTTAGCAGGGAGAAGGTGGATGTAATTTTTGTTTGATTTCCTCTGTTTCCGAGTGGATAGAGATGTAATCCGTTCCTCCAGCCGTCTCAGTGATGCAGGTCCTCTGGGATCACCGTCACCTGCTTGCAAGCCTGTGGCTCAGGCAAATCAGCCAGTGGGTCATGGCCATTTCCTTGCCAAAAGCCCTGCTCAGATGTGACTGAGAGTTCTGCAGTATTTTGGGGAAGGTACATTCTGACAGATGAGAGATAAGCTTTCTTGGAGACTCCCTCAAGCACTCATGCCCTCTCTCAGGATCCCAGCCTCAGCTCCTGACAGTATTTCCTGGCTTGGGGCACTTGCAAGCCTCAGTGTTCTCATCTGTGTAATGGGATTAGGGCATTTCTCATGGGGGACTCAAGGGTGACATGTCAGCAGCCTGCCTCAGACCTGGTGCTGAGTGAGAGCTTCATAAATGCTGTTCCCTTCCTGCAACTGTCCATCGAAGCTCAGTTTTTCAGACTGATTGTCTCTCCTCTGGGACACCCCTGGGTGTCACAACTTCCCTCTTAGGCCACCCACCCACGAGGCTTTAGAAATCCAAGCCCTTTGAATGTGCTAGGATGTCAGAGCCTGGTTTTTCCTTCTGACATCCTTGCTCTTTGCTTGTTTTTTGTTGTTCTTAAAAACGTGGCTCACACCCTGCTTCTTTGGGTTACTTGGATCAGAGGAGGGACTTTTCTTGGGCTGTGGCTTTGTGGGAGTTTCACATAGTACAGCCTGCCTGTCATCACAGGCACCATCAGCTGAGAGGTAGGAGGCCCGGGACAGTGTGCCGCTTTCCCTAGAGACAGCTGGGCAAACACATCTTTACAAGAACACCCTTGTTATTGAGTATTAACGGGAACACCCAAACAGGTATCTAGAGATCAACGTAGGCCTTCAGCCTCTAAGAATAAAGACACTTTGTTTCCCATGTCCTGAGTGTGTGCTCTGACACTGGGCTATAGCTTTTGCACTGGACTCCCCTAAACTCCATTTTCAGCTTCACCACTTGTACACCCTACTGCTCTGAAGTTTCCCTGATTTTCCCTCCTCCTTATGCCTGCATCCTGGCCCAGATCCTCAGACCTCTCCAGGGGAGCTGAGAGCTCAGGCCTGGCAGAAATTCATGGCTCCCTTCTCTCTGTTCCTCCACCTCCACTCTAGAGTCCTGAGGACTATCAACCTGTCTCCTCGCTTAGAGCTGATGGATATAGTCAGTGGAAAGGGCAGGGAAGTGGAGAAGGGAGGGAGGGGCTTCCACGGAAGCTCTTGACACCTCCGACTGCCTTGGGAACCTGTGCTGACCAGCAGACAATTGGATCTCTCTTTTCTCCTGGTGATGGCTTGTGATGAACTGCTCATATTTTATTCCTAACAGAGTTTTATTGCCACTCCAAAATGGTAAAATTAATTCTAAATGATTTCTGGGGTGCTCATTTCCTCCTAAACTGGAAATCACTATAATTGCAATGAAAACTCTGACTCAGAATCCGAATCTGCATCTCCAATTGCTCTTGAGGAGTTGGTGAAAAAGGCAGCTGTGGGTTATGAAAGAACCCATTTGGTGTCCCGAGAGGAGGCTGTGTGGCTAGTGGCTCATAAAATGGCAGATCAGCTGCTGACTGGACCTGGTTGAGCCCGACAAAGTGGACACGGAGCTGTAGGGCCTTCCTCAGCTTTCAGCAAATCATATGGCCTATAGCACTGGTCTGGGCACTGGCAGAGTGTGGATTGATTTTTATTATTGATTTTTCTGTAAGGTGAAGGGAGCTATTGGTAATGAGGATTTCTGTATAGCAGATACGTTTTTAAATATCAGAGAGGCTAAGGACAGGTGCTTTGGAGTAGATGGACTTGGATTTGATCATTGGCACTTACCCCTCTGAGATTCAATTTTGCTATTTATAAAATGGGGAATAGACCTGCCCTCCTGGGGTGGCTGGGGAAAGCAAATGAGACAGGAAGTACACAGGGCTAGGCATGGGTGTCCCCCATGATTGCTGCTCCTGCAGAGAGGAGGTGGGTGCTCCCTGACAGCTCACGATGGCAGCTTTGCTGGTCCCTCTTCTTCAGTTTGCACAACCCAGCCCTGGTGTGATCTACTGCATCAACCCAGTGGGATTCTGTTGGACCTAGAGAGAGAACTGCCTTTCATTACTTACGCTCAACATTTCCCCAATGTGACTTTATTGAGCTGCTACTATGTGTCAGGTTCTGTGCTTGAGGCTGAGGTTATTCAGTGGTGAATAAAACACTCAGGATCCTGGGCCACTCTCCAGAGATACCTGCTGCTGTGGTGTGGACTGTGGTCCTGGGGCTTGATGTTCCCGTTGCAGCCATTCTCTTGGAGGGAGCAGAGCTGGTGGAGTTAGACTGTTACTTGAGCTCCTGATGGCCCCAGTTTTCTTATCTGTAAAGCAAGAATAGAAATCTCGCCTTCATAGGCTTGCTGTGAGGAGCATGAGAGTGTGGGACAGCAAACAGGCAGTGCTCCACAAATGGGGGCTCACTCCCCTTAGTCCCCTAACCTCAAGTTCCTGGAAAGAAGGACATCTGCCCTGGGGAGGAGGAGGAGGGATGGTGCTGTCCCTGGCAGCTGCATTCCCATGTTGGGGGCCCCAGCCCACTTGCACTGATCATACTATTAGTCTTGTTGCCTGAGGCCTCCTTGGAGCCCAGAGCAGCCCTGGCATTTCTAGGGCCTTCCTGCGCCTGGTGATGGATGGCCCCACTGTCTAGCCCTCACTTGTGCTGGGCCTGGGCAGGTATGGGTGTGTGATGAATCAGCTCGAGGATGGTATTTTGGAAGGAGAGTTCAAATTATATTTCAGGATGATACGCCACCTCCCTGGTCCCCACCGTGCGTCCCATTTGTAATCTTGCCCAAGAGGTTCTGGAGAGAGGTAATGAGTGTGTGATGGATGGGCAGGCAGCTCCATTAGGCCCGCAAATCCTGGCTCTTAATTAATATAGATGTGGGTTTAATTTGGGGGCTTAGCAGGCATGGTTTGAAGGCTTGGCTGTGTGGGGCTACAGAGGCTCTTGGAGCAACCTGGGCTGGGGTGTCCGGTCATGTCATCCCCTTTTTTCTCTAGCCCCATGATGACTGATCTCTGCCATCTGTCATTGTTTTTAACGACCAAAGTAAAGGGCAGAGGCTCTACTCCATGGCAGTGTGGGGGAAGTGGCAGCAGGGACCTCTTTGGAGGAATCAGCTTCTTGTGGCCAATGGAGGGTGGCAGGCCAGGGCAAGTTGGGGGCAGCCCAAGGCAGCCTCCGTCCTTCCCTGGGCATAGATTTGGTTTCTGATGATATGGGCAGTGTCAGGGGAGATAGAAAGCTGGTGTGTGTGTAAGAGAGTGTGAGTATATGTGTGCATGTGAGTGTGGAGAGTGTGCTTGTGAATGTACACGTGTGAGTTGAGTGCTGATACGTGTGAGTGTATGTTTTTGGTGTGCATGCACACATGTATATGCATGTAGGGGGCATGAACACATATGAGCTTGTGGGCATGGGTGTGCTAGTAGATGTTTGACAAACCAGCTCTCCAAGAAAAACGAAAATCCAGCTTTGTAGTGTTTGCTGATTTTTGGGTGAAAAGCCTCCTGCCATGGCTGCTTTTGAGCAACATGATGTCCCTGAATACAGAGTTGGGAAGAGATGATGCAACATTGTGTCATGTATTTCAGCTGGGATAGATGTTAACAGCTTCCAGAGAACAAATAGTAGTAAAATAGCAGCAAAATAATTAGGGAGTGATGAGCTTTGTGTATTTATTAATTTCGTTTGTAAGATAATTTGTTCAATTATAGGTTTATATGATTTAATTTATAATGGCTGTGTTTAATAACTGGTTCACAAACTCCTGGAAATTTAACAATAAGTTCTCATGAGGTGATACAAGGGGCTCCAGCACACTGCACATGAGTGTGTGTGTGAGCACAGGTAAGTGTGAGTGAGTGTGAGAGGGGAGGCCTTTCCCTGCACCCAGCATCAGGCTGGGGGCTGAGTCTCTTGGCCCGTCATGGGCTCTCCATCCACTGGCCCTGGCAGGCATGAAAGCAGGCCCCCCCCCCCCCCAATTCCTCATCCCCTGCTCCTTCCTCTCCTTCTTCTTCCACAGCTAAAGATGCCTCCTGTTTAGCCCAGGGCTCTCTCCTGCCTGTGCTCAGGCTCTGCTCACAGCCCTTGCTTCCCATAGCCTCCAGGCCTTAGCCCTCTGGCAGGACAACCAAATAAGATTTTCCAAATCAAGCCCTTTCTTCGACTCTGGGGCACGCCCACCCTGCGCTGACCACCTTCAGTCCTTCCACAGTCTGCCCTGCCTTGGCCTCTGGTCCCATATGCACAACACCCCATGCTTCTCTCTCTGCTACCCCACGGAGGGTCCTGCAATGCCATCTTCAACCTGCATCTTCCCAGGGGATACCTACTTTGACCATCTGGACTCCAGCACAGCCTGAAGTCAGCCCAGTCTCTTCCCCACCACACCCAGGCAGAGGGCTCTGGCCTGCTTCCTCCTGACACCGCACACCTTCCGCCTGGCCAGAGTTGCTCCCTGGATGGGTATTTACCTTCCTCACCCTCCTACTGTGTACTCTTCCAGGACCAAGATGACACCTGACCTGGTACCCGTTGGTTCTAGAGCTCAGGCAGAGTCGGGCCCTTCTGCAGAGGCTGCACTCAGGAGGTGGTGGCATCTGTGGGCCCCTTGCTGCAGATTCCCTCCAGCTCTGGTTTGCACTGCTTCTTCAAAGGCAGGTTCCAGAGGAAACAAATTAAACCTGAGTAAATATCAGAGAGTAATTATGTAAATTAAATACATAATTTAAAGAAGACTTGTCATGAGGTCAGTGGGAAGCTATAAAGATAGAAGCCTCCTATGCCAGGGCTGGTCAGATGCAGGAGGCGGCTGAGATACCCCTGGGGAGGGCAGCCCGTGGTTCCCAGTCCTCCCCATGTGCGGTCTCTGTCCCAGTGCTTTGCGTCCATCCTGCTGTTTGCTGTCCTACCACTAGAAGGCCTCGCTCTGCCCATATTACAGAGGTAGGCACTAAGGCTCAGAGATCTCCAGACGTGCCTGGCCCAGAGATCTCCAGATGTGCCTGGCCCAGAGACAGCCATGGATGACTCCATTTCCAGGCTCAGAGCCCACGATCATTCTCCATGTGGGAGCCATAGCTCTGCCTTGAAATGGCTTCTGGAAGAGCCAGATGGCAGCGCAGGCCATGGTAGGGGGTGCTCAGGTGCAGTGACTCTGATACTTGACTTGTAGTGGGCAGGAGGGATGGGCTGACCTGGTTGGGGACACAAGCCCTGCTGATGGGCAGGCTACCCTGTACCCCTCCTGTCCAGAAATGCTGCTGTGGTCATCTTTCCAGGGGACATACCAGGCCTCACACGCCTTGTGTCCCTCAGACGGGCCCTTGAGTCCCCATGAGGCCTTTGGTCCCAGTGTCCTTTTGGTCTGGAATACTCTTTCTTCTTGTCATTGCAGAAAATACTTCTTCATCCCACAAAATATCCAACTCTCCGCCCCTCCAAAGGCTTTCTTGAGACCTTCCGCCGCTGACTTTGCCTTGGTGATCAGACCCCTTCCCGTGCTCTTCCTGCCTGTCTCCAGTATCGGTAACTTCTCTGTTTCCCATTGGGCTCTCCCAAGGTGTGGACAAGTGTCTGATTTGTCTCTTTAGCATCCACCACAGGGCATGGCCTGGATGGGTAGCAGACATGGGCTTGGAGAACGCCTTAGTGAGGAGGTGAATCTGGCCCAGTCCCATGACCCTGTCACTGGGGAGGTGGGAGCATGGGCAGTAAGCAGGACAGCCCTTCACATACCTGGGCTATTGCTGCTGCCGGCACCGGGGGCTGCTGCTGGGTGGGTGCCCGACAGCCGGTGGGCGGCCCTCAGGCAGATCTGCAGATAGGGAACCCAGCCCTGGTTTGCTTCCAAGTCAGCTCAGTTAGGGACGCTGTTTCTAATAGTATGGGCTTAGAGTGATATTCATAGAACTCATAAAGATGCTGTATTTCACTGGGTAATGTCAGTTGTTAATACTGATCACAAATAGTGGTGTTCATCACATGTTCATCTTCTTCCCATTTTTAAAATGTAGACTCCAGTGCTTGACCAGTGTGCTTCATGGCCTCTCTGGAGCTTTATGTGCTCGAGGTGAGGTGGCCACTCTGTAGGCCTGGGGTGAATATGGGGCTTCCCGTGCCTTGGTGCACCGAGAGCAGAGCCTCTCACAGTAGACAGATCTGAGATTGGATCCTGGCTCTGTTTTGAGCTGGTGATTAATCTGTGAAAAGGGCACAATCTGGTAATTCCCAAGGTTCTCAGGCTCAGCTGAAGCATGTGTGCCTGGCACCTAGCTCGGCATCTGTGCGTGGTCAGGTGTGCAGAGCTGCTTCCTTTGGCCCCTTCCCAGGTGCTATGTTGGTGAATGCTGCTGAAGAGCTCTGGCTCTGGGTTTAAACCCCAGCCCTGCCTCTTACTGGCTGGATGACCCAGGGCAAGACATGAGGGTGTCATGGGGATGAAATGAGACAGTATATGGTGCCTGGCACAAAATCAGACCTTAATAAGCACACACTGTGTACTAGTCAGTGTGGGCTGCCCTAACAATACACCGTAAGCTGGGTGGCTTCTACAAAATAGTTTATTTCTCACAGTGTGGAGGCTGAGAATCGTAAGATCAAGGGGTTAGAGCTGATAGCTGGTGAGGACTCTCTTCCTGGTTTGCAGATGGTTGTCTTCTCACTGTGTCCTCCCTGGATGGAGAGATAAACATCTCCAGTCTCTTTCTTTCTTAGAAGGCCACTAATCTTAATCAGGTGGGTTTTGTCCTCATGACCTGATTGCCTCCCAAAGGCCACATCTCTTAATACCATTGCACTGAGACTTTGGATTTCAACACGTGAATTTTAGGGGAACGCAAACATCAACCCATAACACGCTGTGACGATTGTTCCATCATCCGTTCTGCCCTACCACGGAGAGAGGTCATCTGGCTATGGCATTAATAAAACCCAAAGACATTGGCTTTGAGGCCCCTCAGAAATTTAGACACAGTTATTTTGGGTAAACATTTCCAAGTTTCCAAATTCCTTCTCTAGATTTGTTTCGGAATTTTACCTCAAGGACAGAGAAAACACCCAGAGCTCCCTCAAAGCAATCACGTTGGTCGTTCTTCTGTCTAGTGTTGGTGGAAGGACTCAATTTCTCTGGCATCTAGGTTTCTTATCTGAAATGGGATAGTAAGCCTTCCTCACAGGCTGCCAAGGGGAGGAAGGGATGAAGCATTTAAGCATGCAACCACTGGGGAGAGGGAGTTTGGGCTCGAGGCTTAGGAGGATCCCCCCCCCCCCCGGGGCAGTGAGCCAGGGTTTCCCTCCTGCACTGAGGGCCTGTTGACCTGCGCATGGAGCCTGTTGCAAAATGCCCCACAGATTCCCTATCCTGAAAAAATGTCATCAAAACAGCAGGACTTCAAAACTGTTCCTACAGATCTTAGAGGAAGAACTGCTTAAAATCAATGCCAAATGCCGCGTAAGTGAAAGGTGACAGGGACATCAAACTTTATTTGTGAAAATTCTAAAAATCATTAGCATATTATGAATCCTTTAGAAATATGATCTCACTCAGTTGACGGAGGGAATTGCAAATCAAAGGGACTATTTATTGCAGTGGGAATAAGGGACCTGCCAGATTAAAAGAAAATATTGAAGGAGCCAGAGATTTGAAACATGAGAGACAGTAGCAGATAAACACCACCGAATTTTATCCAAATACTGGAACCCGACTTGGAACAGAAATTGGTGAAGAATTATTTTATAAACTCATTTTCATCATAACATGTGTAAAATGCAAATCTCGATCATTATGTAAATTAGTTACTTGGTGTAATTTACTTAATTCAAAGCACTTAATGCAGCGTGGTATGTTTTTTCCAAAGTGCCAGAGTAGACGTTTATTTTAAATTGTTTTTAATCTCGATCTTCCAGCCTGATTATTTAAAATGTTTTTCCCTTGTGTTTGTTTTTTAAATGGAAAGGAATAGGGCTTGGTGAGAAATGGAACACGCTCTGATCCATCAACCCCTGCCCTCCCTTGCCAGGGCCACCCAGGTAGGGGGTGTGTGTGTAGCTCATGTTCATGTCCACGTCTGAAGTGGCATATGTGTGAACTTGCTGTATGAATGCACCCACCAGGAATCGTCTAAATGGCACACTTCCCTTTCTTGGATCTGCCCTTGCCTTGGCTTTGTGGCTTGTCCAGAAGGCTCCTGGACATTATCATCCTTTATTAGAGGCAGAAATATGTTTCCCTTCTCAGAGAGTTTTCAGTGACAGACCTTCCCCTTCAGCCTCTTTACTGCTTTGGAATTTCCATTATCACAGAGCGAAGAGATGACCTTTTTTAGTCTTCTATTGTGTCACCAATTGCCAGGATGGCAACCCCCTTCTTGATGAGCCTCCAGAACAAGAGAGATGATTTGCTCATTTGGGAACCCTTTTAGGGGCGTTCCCTGTGCTGATGAGCAGGTTGGAAGGGAGCTGACAGCCGCTGAGCATCTATTTTGCACCGTACCAGCTGTATGTCTGCCCCTCACCCAAGAATCCCAGGGCTTCTGGGAGGAAGGGATGGCTAGCTCTGTTTTGTGGAAGAAGATATGGGCTCAGAGAGGTGGTTGCCTGAGGACACCCATCTAGTGAGGGGTGGGACCTGAACCCAGGTCTATGCTTCTTCCAATGTACCCCTGGGAGAGGGGGTCCAATGCAGCTCTTTCTTTGTGCCCTTTTCTGAACTCTGCATCCCAGGCCACCATGGAAGAGGGTGGGTTATTTATTTATTGTTTTGACAAGTAAAAGTTGTATATACTTATGGATGTTTTGATATATGCATATGTTGTATAATGGTTAAATCAAGCTATTTAATATATGCATTATCTCACATACTTATTTTTTGTGTGTTGACAACACTTAAAGTCTACTCTTTTATGAGCTTTCAAATAGGCAATATATTGTTATTTATTTCAGTCACCATATGTGCAATAGGTCTCCGGAGCTTATTCCTCCTGACTTACTGAGATTTTACATCCTTTGACCAATATCTCCTCAACACCCCACCCCCCCAGCTCCTGGTAGTCACCATTTTACTCTCTATTTCTGAGTTCAACTTCTTCACACTCCATATCTGAGTGAGATCATGCGGTATTTGTCTTACTGTGCCTGTCTTATCTCACTTAACATAATGTGCTCCAGTCTCATCCACATAGTTGCAAATGGCAGGATTTCCTTCTTTTTGTACGGGTGAATAGCATTCCCTTGCGTATATAGCCATCCATCTGGTGGTGAACACTTAGGTTGCTTCCGTGTCTTGGCTGGTGGGAATAGTGCTACAGTGAACGTGGGAGTTTTAATATGGGTTTTATTATTATTTAGGTATAGCAAGGCCAACAGAGCAGGGGGTGACTACCATTGTTCCCACTTAGACACATCCCCTGCCTTGACTCTGTCACCCATGGCAGGGAAGAGACCTACTTCTAGTTTTACCGAGAGCCACCAGATGTGCCATACTTCTGTGTCTCCACTCCTGCCTTTGCTAAATTGCCCCTGGGCCTGCTTGGAGACCCTCCTGACTCCCATAGAGAGTCACCTGCAAGGATAATTGCAAGGATTTAATTTAGTCATGAAATGCCATCTGCAAGTGGAACATATTCCGGCTTATGGGAGGTGCTCAGTAAATGGCAGAAGGGAACCACTCCTTTCTTCCAGGTCAGTCTTACCCTCAGAACTGAGTTTCTTGAGCACAAGCTTGTGAAGTTTAAAGATTCTGCTGCTCTGCTTCCCAGCATAGGGCTGGGTCCAGAACATTACTCAGGAAATATTTGAGGAAGGAAGAAAGAAAGGATGGAAGGAAAGAGAGAGGGACAGAAGAAGGAAAGGAGGGAGGGGGAAGGAGGGACGGGAGGGAGTGAGGAAGGAAGGGAGGGAGGGCATAGCTGGGGCTGTGGTGGGAGGTAAGGAACAAAATGGCTTCTGGGCAGCAGGCAAGGGTCTCACCTTGAGTGGAGCCACAGCAGGTGGGTCTTTCCCACTTTCTTGGGAATGGTGGTTGCCCTGCAGACCCAGCCTGTGTCACACCCATCGTTGGAGCAGCCCCGTGCCTGTGATGGTAATGGTAGTAGTCTGGAGTTGGTGGTGGGGAGAGGGTAGGCAGTAAAGGAGGAGAAAAGCCTGGGCAGGACAGTGAGGAATAAACTTGAGTTGTGGGTCAATTACATCTGGGGAGAAATTCACAGCCTATCTGGGGCCCAGATAGGAAGGAAAGAAGTTAGAAAAAAGTCTGTAGAATCAAAGTTGTGCCTCAGCCTTTGGAAAATTTGCCAATAATCCAAAAACACTTCTAACTGTGAACTTCTTCTGGGTGTGAGGTGGCAGCCTTCATATATATATGAATATATATATGTATCTATATACACACACACATTACAGATGGTAAAATATTCTTTGTAAGTACTCTGAGTGCTCGGGCCTTTCTCGGAAATTGAAAATAGTAGGGGAAGCAGTTTGAAATGTGTTCTTTCGCTTTGATTACTTTTCAGAAAGAATTTAAAATACCCAGTGACTATCCAATTTTTTTTTTTTCCAGAAAGAATGGAGGGATAGTTACAGCTTAGATTAAAAAAAATTTTTTTTTCTAACTTCAATTCCTTGCCTAGTGGGGCTTTTCCTCCACTGTATGTGTGGCTGTCATGTGGATGCTGATCTTGCCCTGGTTCAATGGACTCCAAGACTTCTACTGCCTCGGATTCTGTGTGAGGTTCTGAGCCTTGGGGTTGGGTAGGGAAGGGACAAAGGCCTACCTCCTGCTTCCCACAGATTGTTATCTAATATTGCTTATTACTATTTCTTAATATTATTTTAAAACATCAGAGAATGAAAGATACAGTTAATACAGAGGGTGGTCTGGAAGATCCCCAGGGCCAGCCCTGCCTGACTTCTTGCCCGAGCAGCTGGGATTACAACCAGGACAGGGGAGGCCTCCTTCCCATATGAGACCCTTGCATTGGCCCCGGGCTGCTGAGAATGGTGGGACACTATCATTCCCCCTTAGATACATCTTCTGTCTGAGATGGCCTCGGAAGGGAAGTGTAGTTGAATTAGGTCTTGATGGAGAAATACTATAAATTCCAAATCGTGTGAGCATCCAGGTGGAGGGTACATATGTATGTATGGAAGGAAGGTCTTGGAGGGCAAAAAGCTTCTTTTCTTGCAGCCCAGATTGCATAGTTTGGGGGGTGGGGTGGTGGTGAAGGATACAAAACCAGAAACAGCTGTTAGGAACCAGAGTCTTGTATGTACCAAGCTAAGATATCTGGAGTTTATTTTGTGCTCAGTAATAAAGTCCGTAGAAGGCTTTTTATTTGTCTGCAATCTGATTGACTGATGCTTTTGAAGATGCTCATTTCTTAGCATTTTCTTCCCCCCAGAGACATGATCTTGCCCTGTCATCCAGACTGAAGTGCAGTGGCACAGTCATAGCTCACTGCTGCCTTGAACTCTTGGGCTCAAGAGATCCTCCTGCCTCAGTCACTCAAGTAGCTGGGACTACTGCAGCACTGTAGCACCTGGCCAATTTTTCTAATTTTAGTAGAGACAGATTTTCACTCTTGCTCAGGCTGGTTTTAATCTCCTGACTTCAAGCAATCCTCCAACCTTGGCCTTCCATAGTTCTAGGATTGTAGGTGTGAGCCACCATGCCTGATGCCATTCTGGAACTTTCTATGTGCTGTTTCTTCTGTCTGGAATGTTCTTTCCTGTGAGGTTTCCAGAGGTGCCCCCTTCTTGCAGGGGCCTCTCACCCCTGCAATCCCCTCATGCCCAACTCTTTTCTTTGGACTTCCTGTCACTAGTGGAAATTATCTATTTATCCCACTGTTTATTTGTTCTGGTCTGTTTGCAGTCTCTGAATGTAAGTTTTACTACAGCAGGAACACTATGGGCTCATTCAGCTTTGTTTTTTAGCACACACAGGGGAGGGACTGAGCGGAAGAGAGCTCTTGGGGGAGTGTTGGCGGGAGGATTTGGGGAGGTTTGGGTCTTGGAAAGACCTCTGGTGACTAAGCTACCTGAGAGCCCAAGGAGGGAGGAGGAGGGAAATGACCCCAGGGCCTGCTTGGGCATTGTCCCACCACATCCCTGTAGACATGGCCTTGCCCATGTTCCCTGAGCTATCTTTCTCTGGGGAGAAGGATGTTTCTGCTGAGAGCCTCTTCTGTCCCTGCAGTGGCCAGTGGCTTTTTTGCAGTTTCCTCATTGTCTCAGACAGCCTGTGGCATTCTCATGCTCTGTCCAGGGTAGGGCTGATGTGAAGCCTTATGTGGTCCCCGTCAGTAGCCCTCCCAGGGCGTGTGTCTGGTGTGGGCAGGGTAGGGCAGCTGTATCTGCAGAAGTCTGCATAGGGAGCTTTCTGGGGAGCATCTGGGACAAGGTCCAGATACTGCAGGAGCCAAGGGACCCAGACTGCTCATTCTGCTGCCCAGGGGAGCAGCTCTTTCCCTAGTCTCCCCTCTTGGGGAATTCTCCAGAGCAGCAGCAGATGGTGGCTTTAATGCGGGATGGGCAGGGTTGATCTCTTGCAGGGAGGAAAGGACTTTTGTGGGATTCTGTGGCCCGTTCCTGGGGAATCAGCCGGAGGGCTGCAAAGCTGGCTCGTGCCCTCCACTGCTGCCCTGGCTTCCACTTCCTTCAGCAAGTAAAGTTGATGGAGAGCTTTAGAGTTGACCTTTCCAGCCAAGTGAGAGCAGGCAGTTATAGCCAAGGGCTGTGGTCCCTCAGGGTACTGCCTTCAGCCTGCATCAGTAATTTCAGGTGTGAGGAGCTAGCACTGAACAGGAGCTTAAACTCTCTCTGATGGCTCAGGCCCATTAGGTGCTGCAGGAATAAAAGCCAGAAACGCAGCAGCCAAAGGTGAGCAGAGGTTCTGAGGGCTTGTGTTCTCTATGTATGCATGTCTTTATGTGACTTATGGGTCCCAAGACAGTTGCCACCTGCCAGTGGCACTTGCTATTTCCTGAAGAAACAAAACAGTACTGCAGGTTGTGATGGTTTTAGGCACAGGAACCTCAGAGAGGAGATTGGGAGGGACTTATTTCTTAGCCTTAGGGGACTGGTCATGCTGGCATGGTGAATGAAGTCCCTGGAGCCACATAAGTGGCCCTGCCAGACTTGACACCCATGCCATCTCTCAGGTGCACACGTTCCCATAAATGTACAGAAAAGTACGCTCTGCAATTGTGGTCATTCTGACATTTTAAAGACTCACAGTGGCCTTAAAAGGTGTTGAAGAGAAAGAGGCAGGTGTTGGTGAGTCATGGGTCTCAGGGACCCACCTCCTTGCTTGTCCTGCCAGCTGTGCTCAGATCTGGGTCCTAGCCAAGACCATTGGGCAGTAAGGAACATTGGTGTTCTGGGGAAGGGACACAGCCAGACAAGCCAACTGTGCATGTGTGGCCTCATCCTTGGGCTGCTTGCACTCAGCCTGGCATGGACAGTGTCAAGGGTGAGCTGTGATGTGGTGACTTTTTAAGGCACAGACCTTCCTCTTCACTTATGTTGCCATAAGTGATACCAGATATGATGCATCCCATGACCTTGGTCTATCGGTTGGTTATTGCTGGGAAACAAACCATCCCAAAACTTAGTGGGTTAGAACAACAGTCATTTATTATTTTTTATGAGTCTATAGGTCATTTGGACAGTTCTGCTCTGGACTCACTCCTACTTCTGAGATTGGCTGGCATGTGACCGGGGTGGCTGCCTGGGGCTTGGCCTGACTCTTATCTGTGTATCTTGTGGAGGTGGCAGAAAGGGAAATGCACAAACACTTATTCAAATCTCTCTACATCGAGTTTATTACTGTCCCATAGGCAAAGCAGGTCACATGGCCAAGGCCAAAGCTGGAGCCGGAGCCAGAGGGGTCTTCAAAGGGACAGACAAGGCTCGGCGCCTGTAGCTCAGCAGCTAAGGCACTGGCCACATACACCAGGGCTGGTGGGTTCAAGCCCAGCCTAGGTCTGCCAAAGAACAATGATGAGAACAACAACAAGAAAATAGCCAGGCGTTGTGATGGGTGCCTGTAGTCCCAGCTACTTGGGAGGCTGAGGCAAGCCCAAGAATTGAGGTTACTGTGAGCTGGCACGCCACTGCACTCTATTGAGGGCAACTTAGTGAGACTCTGTCTCGAACAACGACAACAAAAAAACAGGACAGTCAAGAGCTTGGGAATAGGGAGGCCATTGCTCGGAGCCTGAAGGTGGTCAGTCACTCTTATTTAGGAACACTGTTTATACCATGGTGGTTAAAAATGGTTTCTCCACGCAGTGCCACTCAGTAGGAGTTTTTGCAATGATCCATTGTGCATCATCTATGTCTAGGCTGTCCAACATGGTAGCCACTGACCAGATGTGGCTACTGAGTACTTGAAGTGTGGCTAGTGGATCTGAGGAACTGAATGTATAATTATATTTCATGTTACTAAATAGAAGTTTAAATTTAAACAGCCACATGTGGCTAGTGGCTGGATTATTGAATAGCCCAGATCTAGGGGCAAGTTCTTCTTGGCCTTGAGCTCAGCCCCTTGTGCTCCAGCTGTGACTACCATGGTCTCTGCTGTCCTCCCTTGCACTGTGTTTGGTTCTCATGAGGGCTCTGATGACACAGTTGAGTTGAATTAGATTCACTGGTGAGCCTGTCCTCCCACAAGCTGGGCAGGGTGGGAGGACACCCTGCCTTGGGTGTAGCTCACGGAGTTTGTGGAATGGACATAAAGGTAAAGTTTTGGAAAGGAATTGGTTGGGAACAAAATCTGGTGGAATCAACACTATTTGCTTTGATTTTGATGCTCTGTGACTAGATGGGTTTCAAGCCCACATGTGTTGGTGGTCCCTGGCCCCAGGCCCAAGCTACTCTGCACAGCTGAGGCTCTTAACCCTCAGGGGTGACATGAGGCCACTGATCATCCTGACAGGAGATGGCCCTGCCTTGGTGCATTGGCCTTGGGAACTGACTGTGCCAATTCTCTGACTGTGAGTATGTGCCTTGGGCACCCACAGCTTGTGGAATCTGGGCAGACCTAGACTCAGATGTGGGTCTTGCTTTTGGGAGGTAGAATGCAAGGATGAGTCAGATGAAGGAAACATCTGAGCTTTGAAAAAGTGACTTATGGGTGAGACTTCAGGCTGCGAATACCCCAACTTAGACAAGAGAGGGAATCCATTGGCTCATAGAACTGGAAAATTCAGGGGACACCAGGTTTCAGACACCGATGGACACAGAGGTCAAAATGACAACACTGGGACTATGTTGTGTCTTGCTCTCAGACCTGCTTGCCTCTGCTGCTTCCGTTTGTGGGCATGTCTCCCTTTGGAGGACTGCTGCTAAGAGAACATTTGCCCCCTGCCCCCACCTTTACAAGGATAGTCTGTACTACTATGCAGTACAGTTGGGCTCCGGGCTCCCCTCAACGTCCATCCCTGGTGGTTTGTTCTGGCAGGCCTCTCTCCCAGGTGTGCCACCAGAATGGAGTCTCAGTGGACCACTTTGGGCCCTCTGCTCATCTCTGAACCAATCAGGATGTGAGTTTCTGATTGGACTGGAGGTGAGAGTCATCCCAGCTGGGAAGAGGTGGGAGGAATGTTTCATCAAGGAAATCAGGTTCCCAACGCAAGACAGGGTTCCAAGCCTCAGAGCAGGGTTACTGTGGTGCAGGCTGTGCAGTCAGAGACCTGGTACAGGCATTTCCTTCTGATAAGATGGTCAGTGGCTTCATATCACCCTTGAGAGTTGAGAACAACTCAACTGTATGGAAAAGCTTAGGCCTGGGGCCAAGGGCCACCAGCACACCAGGCACCACCTAGGTTTGAGAACAGAGCTGCTGAGACTGGGCCGTACTGGGAGAGAGGAGAGCTCATTGTGAATGGTAGATTCTGGCCACCGGACTTGATGGATGGCAGAAAGGGCTCCCTGTGGTGGGAGACAGTCACTTTGGGGCTGGACGCTGGTGAGGGCTGTTGGGTCTAAATCTATGTCCCGCACCCTCTGTTCAGGGGACCGCTGAGACAGACTTGAACTCTCATTTTTGGTGGGGCCTGCGTGGGTGGGGAGCTTTGCAGTTAGGCACCTTCCCTGGTGCCCCACCCACTTACAAATGGTTCTCCCCCTCCTCTTCTTCCGCTGCTCAGATATCCGTGGGCTTCAAAGCTTTCTGGACCAGGCCTCTCGGCTGGGCCTCGACGTCTCTTTACAAAAGGTGGACAAGAACATCAGCCACGTGTTCACCAGCCTGTTCACCACCATGAAGACGGAGGAGCTGAACCGCTACCGGGACACACTGCGCCGTGCCATCCTGCTGCTCAGCCCGCAGGGCGCCCACTCCTTCATCAATGAGGTATGTCTCGTGGCACCCAGGGTGCCGCAGGGGATGGCTCTCAGGTGGGCTGCAGGGCGCAGTCCTCTTGTGTACAGCTGAAACGGATGCGGAACCTGTGGATGCTCGGCCCACAGCACACGGCCACACAGGGGCAGATGCTGAACGTGACTCGGTTCCAGATTCGTTCCCTGCAGATGACCCAAGGCCTGCCCAGGCTTTGAGAGGCTGTGGGGTGGCGGGAGAGAAACACACTTACAAGTCACTGCCAGAGATTTCTGGGGCAAAATTCAGACTGTTTTTTTCCCGTCTGTTTAATTTCCCCCTCTTTGGTGAGAGGTAAAAGCTCTAGGGACAAAAAACATTTCCAGCTGTCTGCAGAGGTGGACAGGTCTGCCTTGGGATTTGTTAGTGCCTGGAGGAGTATCTATTACATATCATCAAAGAATACTTTATGCATGCTTATGGGACTAATCAGTGTGTGTTTCTTTTGAAAACACCTCTATTAGGGGTTAGGACCTTCTAATGAAGAGATGGCCCACTAGTTCAACAAAGAATCCATTAATTCGAGAACATACAAACTAGAAATACTCTACAAGCTGGCTGATTGGTGCCAGAGGTCTAATGGCAGAGAGGTGATGAGCTGGATTTGGCAGGCCTCTCTCTATCCTGGGTTGGCCTTGTGGTGGGGTGTTGGGTTGGGGGGATAATGTTTCTGGGAGCAGGGGTGGACTGAATGGGTCACAGTGTGGCTAAGGGCTTCCTGCAGATCCTCCAAACCACCCCATCCACCTTGGTGGCCTCTTTGATTGAAAGTAAAATGAAGTGAAAGGCAGCATTATACTAATTCCATTTGATGTACTTTGCTTGCTTATTCTGCTTTCCCCTCTAATTAATTATTACTCAAAATGCTACCTCATGCGTCAGCAGCCAGCACGAAGACCACTGCTGGAGAACTTAAAATTCAGAACGCTTAATTTGGTGCAATTGGCTGGCAGCCCTGGTGTTCTTGGCTAATCAGGTCCCGGATCACGCTGGTGGTCAGCCATGCTGAGATGTCCTGTTGGCCCTAGGCATTTTCACCAGAATGCATTTCCCTGTATGAAGTGATTCAGTCCAGTAATGGGCAGCCTGGGATTAGCAGCACTAATGTGTCCAGCGTTTCTCAGAATGCACGCAGCAGCGCATTTGCAAAAGCCTGCTCATGGGAGGGCTTTTCTTCTTGCTCTATGCTCCTGGCTGGAGTCTGCCCTGGAGATGGTGCCTGCTTCCGTGTCACCAGCCTCCTTCCTTCCTCCTCTTTCTTCCTTTCCTCCTTGCTCTGCTCTGAAGTTTGGGAGTAGAAAAGGTATTGGCGTTGGAGTTAAACAGATTTGGGATCAAGTCCCAGCTCCTCCCCACCCCACTGACTGTGTGACCTTGGGCAATTTGCCTCACCATCTTAGCCTCAGTTTCTTCATCTGTACAATAGGGATGAAGGAGATGGCAGCTAGGACAAGGCATTTGGTGCATAGCTTCTCAAGAAGAATTAGTTTTCCTTCGCTGCACGTATATATTCATGTATTTCCCTTCCAGAGGATTTAACACACAACTAAGACTGGCCCAAAGATATTATTTCCTGGTGGTTAATTATGCAAACTCCTGCAGTGCTGGATATGCCTGGCTGGGCTCCGGCTGGTTGCCTCTCCAGTCCCCCAGGCTGCATTTGCAAAGCCTTTCTGCTGCTGGATGCTTTGGGGCTGGGGTTGACTCCAGAGTGCTCGCTCTTGAAGTCTACTAACAAGCCCCTAGGGGTGGTGGTGGGACCCTGAGGGAAAAGACTTTGAGCCAACTGCCTTTACTGTTGTCCTCAGCTCCAGTGGATGGAAGTCTTGGTCTCTGGTCCTATGTGCAGGTGGGGAGGAAGCCATGGTTTCCTGAGGGCCCACTGGGGGCCTGTCTCTTTGTGTGCATTCTTTAAGCCTCACACTTTATAGACAAGGACGCCAAAAACCTGAAGAAGTTAGATGACTTGCTTAAGGTCACACAAATAGCCTGTAAGGGACTGAAAATTATTCAAGTCCAGATCTGACCACTCCAGAGCCCCTCTCTTGCAGGGGACACAGCATGAAGTGTTGCACTTACTAGAGTGAGGACCATGTGGCTGTGCTGGCTTTCTGGGGGATGCTAGGCTTCCTTTGGTTAGTCTGGCAGAGGCTTTCAGGGTGCTTATGCACAAAGAATTTTAATGTTTGTCCTAAGCATGGGAGGGATGGGATCTGGACTCTGGAGGTGATGATGCCCTGTCTGAGCGGACAGCTCAACAGGTCCCTTAGGAGACACCTGGAATGCTACCTCTGTACAAAGGCTGTGTCACTGCCTGGAGGCATTGCTTGGGCTTCATGAACAGGCTGGACCATCTATTTCTTTGCTGTGATGAAGATGGGTAATATTTAAAAGGATGACCCACTGCCAGAACATGTCTTGACTTTTATGAAACTCCAAACACTTTTATGGGGAAGTAAAAGGCTTCTCAGCTGCCACTGCCACTGCTAAGGCAGCATCGTGCTCTATAGGGGATGGGTGCAGTACACAGGTGTGGGTTGTGTGGCTTCCCAAGTGTACCTTCTTCCCTGCTGTACTTGAAGGCCTGGCCACATGGGAGTGAGTGAAAAAGACAAATCTCCTCGAATTTTTTGCCTTTTGCTAAGTGGCATCTGTTCCCTGCAGATGGCTCTGGCCTGGATGGCATGTGACATCCTCTTAGATCCCACTTCATGAGAGACTGTGCAGGCCGGGGGCTGCAGGTGCAGGGAGCCTGGCCTTGGCAGTGGGTGGGTATAGGGATTGCAGCAGGCTGAGGCTCTGGGGCCTGCCTGGGGTCCGGTGGGCTGGTTTGACCCTTCACTGACCATCACTCTGTCTTGATTCCATGCATCCTCCTCTGAGGCTTTTCCAGTACAATCTTAGTAGCTTATCATATCAGGGCATTATCTTACAAACGTATGTGAGAGGCCATCCTTGGGGAGGGTGGGTCTGGAGGTGACAGCACTCAGGTCTCTTGGTCCCAGGCCTGGACCTACCATGGAGCTGCCTGTGGGGTTTGCTGAGGGTGCATGCCCTACTCCAGTTGGGCTCATTTCTCTTTGGACTTGGCCTCAGAACCATGGGAGGGTGAGTGGTCCTTTGCAGCTATGCCCTCAGTGGGGCCTCGGCTTTTCTCTGGGCCCCTGGCTGCCAAGTGGACCTTCAGTGGGCAGTGACGATCATCTGTGATGTTATTCTTACATAAACCTGTTAGCCAACTCACCAGTCTGGAGGTGGGGTCATCTCCATGCTCCAGGGCTATAGAATTCCTGAAGGGACCTGCTGAGCAGGGCCGAGGGCAGAGGTCTTGCTCTGGTAATCCTGCTGGTGGCTGCTGGGGCCTTCTCCCTCTTGCTCTTGGTTCCTCCAGCCATTTCTCAGCTCTTAATGAGTCTGTGCCAAGTTCTGTGCTCTCACAGGGCTCCCAGCTTGTCGGGGAGGGCAAAGGTGTGGGCTGGGTCTTGGGGGAGCATCCAGGATGAGAAATGCCTCCTGGCCAGGGGGGAGTCTGAAGGCCAAGCTTTGTGGCTAGGTGACACCAGAGCTGGTGTACAGGAATGCACTTGCACTAACCCTGTGGACAAGGAGAGGCTGGGGGAGACCCCAGTGTTTTCAGGGACGTGTGAACCATGTGGTTGCAGCTGTGGGTGCACAGAAGGGAGTGGCTGGAGCTGACCCTGGGAGGTCAGTAGGGAGGGCTCCGTTTTCTGTGGTAGGGAATCCAAACTTTAGGACTGGCTTATTTTTGGGTCCTTTTCAGGGGTATCAGTTTACATGTTTTTCTGTTCTCATTCTTCTTCAGGTTAGGTTTGATGGGGAAAACTCCAGTCCACAGTCTATTTTGGTCCTGGGCTTCAGCTCAAATTCCTGGAGGGGATTCCATCCATCTATCCATCTGTCGGTCCATCCATCCATCCTCCCATCCATCCATCTTCTGCCTACCTAACAAGTGCCCATTAGGAGCCTCCTGCGGGTCAGGAACCATATCAAGTACTGGGTGGATCACCAAGTACATGGGGCAGTGCCACCTCCCTGTTAAAGGTTGTGGTTACACTCCACAGCCACAGCTCTGCTGAGCATTCCCAGGGGTTACCAGAGAGGCTGTGCCCACAGGCTCTCGTCTACCGGGGACTCTTCTGGGGCTGTGTGGGCATTTAGGGGACACCTCTCATTCACTGTTCCTGCACCTCCTTCTTACCTTTTGTTTCCTCAGTATGCCTCTCTCTCCCCCAGTCTTTTGTTTCACTGGAAAGAGTAGAAAAATTGAACTGTCTGAAGCCATTTGTGTATTACGGAGGAGAGTTGCTGCTCCTTTTTCCTAGAGACAGGTGCAGCCTGCTCAGCCCCGGCAGCCTGGGCACTGTCCATGTCTGTGCATCCTACAGATGTTGGGCAGTCTGTGCCCCCCACTAGGATGTGATCTCCTCAGGGCCAGGGACTGTGTGGCAGTCGCCATTTTATCTTCCAAGAGCAGCATGAGGCTTGGTCAAGAGCAGCTATTAGGGGAAGAAATGAATGAATATTTTATACTTCATACCTCCAATAGAAAGGGCCTAAAGCTAGCTTTTTCTGTGCATGTGCCTCACTTGTCTTTTTGGCTGGTCTCACGGACAGTCTGTCAGTAAAGATTTTGGTCTTTAAAAGTTTGGCTATTCGGAAGGCTTAAGTTTGCCTAAGAACCATGTCTTAGGTTTGGGTGGGTCAGTAAATGGGATCTCAGCTACTCCTGCAGGTGGGACAATCCTGAGCTCAGCTATGGCATGTGGTGGGGGTGCACAGGGTACAGAGAGAGGAGTGTGCTGGGAGAGAGGTGGTGGTCAGCAGGGCAGGCAGGTGTGGGAGACATGCACACACTCAGAGATGTGTGCTGATCCAATGGTTCAACCAGACAGGCACACCCAGTGGTACAACCAGATCCTTAGACTAGCACAGCCCAGCAGCTCAGACATGCACAAACTCATACGCCTTTGTAGACCCGCACATTAATAGGCACACACTAATCTACTGGGATGATGGCATCGCTGGTGGTAGAGTGGTCTGGGGAAAGCGTTATATCTCTGGGAAAGAAATGGCAATTACCCAGTGACAGTTGTAGCAGGTGGCAGTGACCTCTGTACATAGATAAATACCAGCAATCTCTTTCTGGAGAGAGGAGAATGGGAGAAAGAACAGCAGAACAGCTGGTTGGTAGAGAAGCTTCTCATTGCTCTGGGAGTGGATGTCACCTTTCACTAGAGTATGTGGGAATGATGGGACAGAGGAAGAAGAGGTCTCTGCAGCTGCTGCCCCTGCCTAGATTGGTTTCCCAGGTGTAGACCATGGCTGGTGGCCAATTTTTAATCTCTTGTAGAAGCACAGCCCGAGTTAACTCCAGGCTTCATATCAATTGCTGCTCAGTTTGCTGAAGTGAGTGAACCTCTCACAGTTTGAATATAAAGACTGTGCTTTTTAATACATTTGTAGCAAAGGTAAATTAAGTAATGCCATGTTCTGTTGTCCCACATGATATATGCAAATATTTCTTACTCCAACATGATAAATCGGTAGCAGATGACTTTATCACTCAGAGCTAGGATAATTCTGTGCCATTTAAGTATCATTTACCAGAATATTTTAAATTACTAATTAATAATAGAAGATTAATTTTTAAATGTGGCCCTGGATTTGCATTTAATTATATCCTACTGTTTACGGATTTTAAAGCCTTAGCACTTTAGCAAAAGTGCTTCTAGTCTGAGAAATTTGTATTTTTTTTTTAAAAATTCTTAGAAATGAGATCACAAGGAAGAGATGTTTTCTAGAATTTGTTCTGGTGGGTTTAGAGATCAGCAGCTGTGGGGGGGGAGGGGAGGGAGGGGCCAGAACTCAGGATCTGTCTGAGATGGGGAAGGGAACAAAGAACTGTCCTGTTGGGCTGATGTCCAAGATGCCACATAGCTTCTGTCCCCTTCTTCCTCTGTCCCCACCTTCCTGCTCATTTTTCCAAGCCCCTTGAAGGCTGGGGAAGCTGCTGTGAGCTCCCTTTCTGAGCACTAGCCAACGCTGGTCTGTCAGGCTTCTGGTGTCACAGCCCACCCTCTGTGACAGCCCCATCACCTCCCACAGGGCCGGTTGCATCCTGAATGGACTTCTCTGGACACCTCATCCGGGAACCTGCCCTGTCCCCACCCTTGTGTGACTGTTTCATCTTCCCCAGGTGACCCAGCAGTGTTTTTGTTTTAATCACCTTTTCAGCGCTTGTGCATGATGCTTGGCAATGGACAGATGATGGGTGGGGTCCCAGGAGCACTGACTGCTGCCCCCAGGGAAATATCATCTGGAACCCCTGTTTCCCAGTGGGCAGGCAAAACACATCCTTAATGCTCCAGCCAAGCAGAGCCACCAGAAACATTGTTTTGAAAGAATTTAATGTCTGATTTTTGATATTTCAAAGGAACATCCAAGCAATCATCAAGGGAAAACGCTTGAATGCTGCTGGGCTTTCTGGTGTTTATTTT
Source organism: Loris lydekkerianus (assembly GCA_963574355.1). NCBI lineage: Eukaryota > Metazoa > Chordata > Mammalia > Primates > Lorisidae > Loris > Loris lydekkerianus. The sequence goes on from CAUYPK010018927.1 coordinate 47,398, forward strand.
CTGGTTGAGTGTTGTTCTATTCCAAGTTACACCCTGAATCATGCTATCCTGTTCCTGGTGCTCAGGGCTGCTAAAGGCTTTACTACGGCTGCTGGGAGGCCTGTCTGCTTCTTCTTGGGGTCACAGAGGGGGCTGTGAGCTTGGAGCGTGAGCCTGGAGACATCTCTGTGTTCTTTCCTTCCTTCTCGGGTCATTAAGTAGCTGAGCGAAGTGTCAGCTCCTCCCTGCAGAGTCTCAGTGGCTTATTAGCAGGTGGCCCCCTTGGCTGGGGAGGCAGCAGGCATGAGAAATAGGTGTTTACAAATGGAGACAGCCTGCAGCAGCTGGCAAGACTCAGTTACCCTTTCTGTTTTCCCAGATCCCCAAGGGCGTGTGTGCAGCCTGTGGTGGGGCTCCCCTGAGGTGGTGAGTCAGCCTGCGTGGTGCCTGAAGGGCTGCATGGGGAGTCCTCTGAGACAGCTATAGGAAGGCAGGGGTGAGAAGAGGTTATCCAAATTGGTGTGAGTTAATCTCGGAGAAGCTGTCTGGGCCATGCAGCCCATGTCTGGTGCCACGCTCTGCATGTGGTGTCCATAGACAGAGTTCTGGCTTGGTGCTGGTCATCTGTGCCTAATCTGCCAGTGTCCCTGGAGAGGGGAAAGCCTCTGCATTAGTCAACTGCTGTTGGGTAACAAGCCAGCCTCAAATCCAGTGTCATGAAACAATAAGCATCAGCCTTATGGATGGCAGCTCTGGGTCAGACTCCATGGATCTCAGCTGGGCTGGCTATATATCTGGCTGGCTAGCTGCGAGCTAGGGGTGACGGTGACCAGGCCATGGGTGATGGGTTGTCTGGCATGCTAGCCCAGGCTTCTTTACATGGCAGCAGAGTTCCAGGAGAGCAAGGTGAATGCTCAGTGCTGCTTGAGGCCCCAGGCCCAGACTTGGTGCACTGTGGCTTCCACTGTCATCTCTTGCCCACCAGAGAAAGCCACGAGGTCAGTCCCACAGGGGGAGCAAAGAGACTCCTCCTCTGGATGGGTGGCCCCCCTTCAGGGGGAAGCTACACAGCCACCTCCGGTGGAACTGGATGCAGCAGAGGTGGGGAGGTGGGACCATTCTGTAACCCCTCTCCCATCACCCCAGGGTGCAGGTGACGGGGAGTATGTGTCTCCCAACTCTTACTTTGCTTTAATGTTGTTCAACTTTGGGGTAAGGGTAGTGAGGAGCGGGATATGGGATAAAGGGAGGGATGGAAGCTCACCTTATTTACAGGTCCGCCTTATTCACACCCATGAACTCAGCTAATCTTCTCAACAGTGCTGGAGGGAAGGGCTGGGCCAGAAGGTAGGGTCTGTGGGGATTTTGAAATTTGCTCCACTTCCCACAGATGATGAGTCACTAGCTGGGCTATGGACTCAGAGCCCCACGATTCAAAGCCCAGTTTTTTTTTTTGGTCTGTATGGTGGAGAGGAGGCTTGTTGCCCTTGACAGGCAGAGAGAAAGCCCATTGTCATTCTAGGATGTGACAGGGAGCAGGTTTGGTGGATGTTACCCTGGGAGAGCAGGTGGGAAAGGGGATTGGACTCTTCCGGGATCATCCGGGGGGCCCACGAGGAACACTCCAGACCTCTGTCTACCAACACACCTGCAGAGAGTACAGGGCACAGGTGGGCTGCTTTTTCCTCTCTCTCAACAACCAGAAGAGCGGCTTCCATGGGCCCCTGGGCACCAGAGAGCATGATAGCATTTTACATCTGCTTCTGTCTGCTGGGCAGGAAAGAGCAGCATCCCAGACAGATCTGGCCCCACTCCTGCCTCACTGCCTCCCCTTGCAGCTTTCTGGGCTTTGGGCATCCATCTGCACACCAGAGTTAGTAATACTCAACTCCTAGGGATCTTCTATGAATTGAGCACAGGGCGTGATGGGGTTCAGGGCTCCCTCTTTCCTCTCTCACAGTGCCTAATGTGGGCAACAGGCACCAAGAAGGTGCCCATGATTGTGTCAGCGGGGATGGAAGAGGCTCAGAGGCATTGAGAAGAACAATATCTTCTGTGACCCTGAGCAAAGTCAATATTCCAGATTTTGGGATGTCATAATGGCTGAGACCAGGCATGGTGCAGGTGACCTGCAGCTCAATCAGTGGGCTTAGGAAAGAGGGGGCAAGGCTGGTGGCCGTCACCTCATGTGTGTGCTCCTTATCTCCTGCTGCTGCCCTGCAGGGTGTGGCATCTTCCTCTCCACAGTGTGTTACAGGCACATCTGCAGTGTCACCTGTGAGTGTGCCATGAATGGTCTCAGGGAGAGGGCAAGGAGCAGGGGTTGTGATCCGTAATTGGAGCCACAGAGCCTGGGGAGGAAAGAGTGGCTGCAGAAGGCAGCTGGTTGGGGTAAAGAGTTTACCAGGGGGGGCACCCCAAAAAACACCAGGTACACTGGGGATCCAGGAAGGGAAGCAGTCAGTGTCCTACCACAGGCAGGTGCAAGACTTGAACCACTTTGATTTAAATAAGAGACAGGCCAGCACAAGCCAGGGTGTCCCCGTTCTCCCCTTCCTCCCTTGCCTACTCCACCTGTTCTCTTCTTCCCCGAGGAAAGCCGAGACTTGTAGATGCCCAGTGGGAGACACAGTGATGCTTCTTCCAGGGCTGGGGATACTGGTGGCACAGAGGAAAGGGCATCGTATTTGGTGTAAACAGACACATGGTCACAGCCCCAGCTCTGCTATTGGTGCCATCTTTTCCAGACTGTCTGTGAGTGAGATAATTAATATCTACCCAGGTGCGTTGCTGTGGGAATTCAATGAGATAAAACTCATTAGGGGACTCTGGTCCATGGATGGTGTTTAGCACTAACTTGAGTCAAGGTCAGAAGTGTTGGCATCTCAGAGAAGGGTAGCTGTGGCCAGCCTGGTAGCAGGTGGCTGCCCACTCTGCATCCGGAAGCATAGCTCTCAGAGCCAAATGAGGAAAACGAGGTCTGGGAGCATCTTGGAATGGTGAGGGGAGTGCACTTGCAAAAGGAGACAAAGTGATCATGACCCTCAGCCTGCCCAGGTGGGGTTGACCAACACTTGGCACTCCTTAGGAGCAGGGTCAGGGTCACAGGGCACCTCCCATTTGGGCTGTCATTGGACCATCCTAGCAGCCACAGCTGCTAGTGGCTTTTTGGGATTGCTGGGCCAGTAGGAGGGATAGCTGCTTGTAGAGTTACTTAACAAAGAAGGCATTTCTTAGTGGCCTGTTGGTGGCCAGCCCACCACTGAGGCAGAATGGGTCCTGTCCCTGGACTTCTTGTACTGGGTGCTCTGGGGGAGAAGACATGGTCTCTGCCCATGAAGACCTGCAAAGCTACACTAGAGAGAGAAAACAGTCAAGAAGAGCTGTGCCCTGGGGGGACCCAGCTGCAGACAGCTCTGTGGCAGAGCAGAGTGGGAAGGGGCTGCATATCTGCTGTTCTCTCTGCTCCGTGTTGGCTAAGGGGGCCCATGAAATCTGGGTTGTGGAGAATTCTATAACTTAGGCTTTCTAAAGACAACCAAAGGGTCAGTGAAGAAGAGCTAACGCCACCTTTTGGAATGATACCCAGGTCATAAATCCAAATGCTTGCAGCCTCCAGGCAGCGATATTAAGGCAGAGAGCAGGTGGGCTACATGGACTTAGAGTATAGCAACTGTGAGCACCTGGGTTCCCACGAGAAAGCCTTGTGTGGTCACCACTTCTTGTGTCTCAAGAGGAGCCAGCAATCTGTACTTTCTGTGAATCTCTTAATTTTTTAAATGCTTGTAACTAATGACAAAATTTTTAAACTCTTTGTTGGCTGGCTCTGCCTATGGCAGGTCTGATAAGGCTCGTGCACTGCCAAGTGACAGCATCTGATTTATTGCTTATATACTGTCAACTTAAGCTTATTGAATATGAGACTAGTGCGAAATGAACCCTCTTCACTTTTCTGGTCCTTTATCACTAAGAATTAGCAATCATCCTGGTACGGTGGTCCTTAGAGGCCCTGTTTCCTTCTTGGATCTTCAAGCTGCCAACCTTGTTTTCTGTGATACCAACACTCCCTTCATTTTTGGTGATCAGTACAAGACATTTCTGAGAGGCCTTAGGGTTCTCCTTTATACAGTTGACCCTTAAACCATGTGGGTTTAGGGGCAATGGCCCCTGTGCAATTGAAAATCCATGTATATTCAGTCAATTAGCACATATTTTGTATGTTTATTTGTATTATAGACTGTATACTTACAGTAAAGTAAGCTAAAGAAAAGAACATGTTATGAAGAAAATCATAAGCAGAAGAAAACATATTTACTATTCATTTAGTGGAAATGGGTCATGGTGAAGGTCATCGTCCTCATCGTCTACTAATTGAGTAGGCTGAGGAGGAAGTAGAGGAGGGGAGAAGGAGTTGATCTTGGTGTCTCAGGGGTAGCCGAGGCAGAAGGGAAGGCAGGAGAGGCAGGCATACTCGGGGTAACTTTTACTGAAAAAATTCATGAAAAAAAAAAAAAAGAAAAAGAAAAAAATCCACGAGTAAGTGGACCCGTGCAGTTCAAATGCACGTTGTTCAAGGGTCAACTGCATTTGCAGGAAGTTCTTGTTCTTATTATCCATCATTGCTCAAAGTCCACACTAAATGCTAACTAAGCTCTTTAATAATTACAGGCATCTTTGGTCTTTCCTGTGCCAAGGTCAATTCTTGAGATAGATGTTTTCACTGGTGTTGGTTTGCTCCCTCTAACATTACCCCACTGCTGCTAGCTGATTATTATCCTGAGACTGGATAATAAACATGGGTCTTGTAGCTTTCTCCTTTGTGAGCACATGGCCTTGGGCCTGTCAATTCCCTCTCCATTCCGGAGTGAGGAGGGTTTTGGCCTGCCTGGTCTTTAGCATGAGAGGTAACTCGCTACTTAAGTTCTAAGTGGCAAAGGGCTTGCCCATTAGCAGTCACGTGGACACCAGTGGGAAAACCAGCCCTTTGCCACTGAGGGCTTTCTGTGGTCAACAGCTGGATTTTATTCCCACAGTTCCTGCTGTGGGCACAGCACCTCAGGGAGCCTGACCAGGGCAGGGTCCAGGCATCACTGCCTGGGGCTGTGGCCTCAGTTCTCATGTTTTTCTAAAACCATATCTCACTTGCAGGGAGGGACTAACCTCACCTCTTGATCACCATGCAGAATAGGTGCTCAGCAAGTCATGGAGTGCACCAAGTAGGCCTTTAAGGAATTGTTCAGTTTCCTGGGTCATATGCAGCAACTCTCCAGAGCCCTACACTAAGATTCACACGCGCTCCTGACCTGACTCTGTCCTGTTCCCTATTTTACTAGTAGGCCACTGCCTTTCTTTTCTGAGTTTCAGTTTGCCTGTCTTGAAATGGGTGGGGTATTAATTGAGTAGCTAATATGGGCCAGACCCTGTTCTAAACTCTGAGGGTATAAAGGGACTGAGCCACCAGACAAGATCCTTATCTTCAAGAGGTGACATATTAGTGAAGGTGGGAGCTCAGACACTAAGGAAATATAGGAATAAATCCAAAGCAATTCAGGCTTTGGATTTATTCACCTAAATAAGGTTTTAACCTCCATGAAGAAAAACAAGAGAGGGCAAGAAGAGAGTGGTTTAGGCTAGTGGTCAGGGAGGATGATGCCAGTGATAAGGTGTCCATGGAGACACTGGAAGAACGTGACAGGGCCCACCACACAATGTCTGGCTGCAGAGATGTCAGCGCCTGGCATGGCATGTGCAAAGACCCTGGGGCTAGAATGAGCTCCGTATGTTGGAGGCTGAGAGAGGAGGAGGGTGTGCCTGGCGCTAAGTGAGCAAGGCTGAGGGTGGTGGCATGAGAAGATGGGGAGGCGTCCCAGGTCAGAGCACTGGGGGCCTCTCCGGACATGGTAGGATTTTGTACTTGATTTCAATCTAATGGGAAGTCACTAAAGGTTTGTGAGCAGCATGATCAGAAAAGGGACCAGGCTGGAGGTGGTGTCTCTGCCACCTTCTTTGACTCTATACACAAGTAGCTCAGAGACATAGAAATTCTAAGAGAGTGGTAATAGATGGTTGTCAGTCCATAGGGAGATGTTTATGGAGCTGAGGGTGGCTACCCTGCGGAGGTGCTCCCTCTGTTCCCTCTGCTTCTGGGGTTGCAGGGAGAGCACAGGGCTCAGATGGGCAGTCCCCTGCCTGGCAACCTCTTCTGGGCTCCCTGCGCTCAGGCTGCCTGCCTGGGCCCTCAGTGTGGGAAATCAGACTGACTAATTGTTTTGTGCCTTGCCGAGTGTGTTTGCAGGCACAAGTGAGCTCAGCCTGCCAGCAGCCACCATGGCAGCCCCTTGCGAGGAGCAAGCAATCAGCCTAAAGAGCTTTGAACGTTATTAATGTGTGTGCAAATGGGCCTTTGCTGCTCTGAGGACTCTCCTTCCAGCAGGGCTGAGAGGGAACGTGCCCTGCAGTGTGTCTTTTCCCTTTCCTCCAGCAGGGGATTCAGGGAAGCAGCATGAACAAGGGCCAGCCCCAGCCAAGACGCACCCTCCTTCAGTCCCGCTGAGAGAGTCGGGCAGGACTGCTGTGAGCCTGTGGGGTCTCCCCAGCTATAGGGGTTCTGGTTCTTTGCATTTCTGCCACCAGGTGAACAAAGCAGCACTGCTAGCATGAGATTGCCTGTGCACATGCGTGTGTGGGGTGCAGAGTTTGCTCCCGCTTGGGCCTCTGAACCTGTGTGGTGTGCCCCACTTCCACCATAAAGGATTCATGGGTGTGATGGAGATGGTGATGTAGACTCCTGCCCCAGCGCCTCCCACCCTTCATTGCTCTCACCCGTATCCTGTCCATGCTCAGGTTCAGCATCACTAGGAGGTACTAGGCCATGACCCTTTGTTTGTGGCTATAACCTCTGCTCCCTGGGTCTGGGCTGTGGATTCTCTTAGGCTAAGGTGGTCCCCTTCCCCTCCTGTGACCCACTGAATGCCAGTCCCCATCCACACCACTCATTGCATGTCACCCAGGGCACTTGTAGTGCTGGGGTGGAGCAGTGGGCAGGTCTGGCTTTGAACGAGGCTGACATCTTTATAGGACTTGATTCCTAATTCAGGTAGTTGCTGGGTGCCTCGTCAGAGCCTCTCCAGTGATGCTTAGTTCTCTTAGCTCTCCTGCCATGAGTCTATAGTCCCAGGTCCCTGGACTCTGGATGGCCCCTGCCCAGGCCAAGGGAGGGCACTAAGAGATACGGTAGGTGAGTTCCAGGCAGCGCTCACCTGTCTCCAGCCCTCCCTCACCCTTCTTCTGTGCCCAGCCTGGGGGATCCTGTCCTCTGAGCCCTGGTTCAGTTTTTGGACATGTAGGGAATGGTTTTGCTTCTATAGTGGGGTCAGGCAGAGGGTTCTGGGCCCTGGCTCAGCCTGGGGTGTCTGTCCTGTTAGGGACAGCAACAGTGGTCTAGGGACAGTGGGAAACCTCAGGGAAAACTAAACGATGAAAGAATTTTATCTGTATGATGAAGAATACTATTTGCACATTTAATTTAGTTGCCAATTTAAAAATATCCTGACCTTTGTTTTCTGTGAGGGACAATGTCCTTTCACACCTGGCTAGTTTTGGCTTCCAAAGGGAGGTGGGGAAAGGGAGGATGTACAAAGTACCCAGGCACCCTGCTGGGCTCCAGAGCCCAAGAGGCTGAGCAGGGAGAATGTCAGCCTCAGGGCTGTGAATTTCTCTTCCAGCCATTGGGTGTCTCTTCCTACCAGGAGGGAGCCATGCCCAGAGTGGCCATCTGCCTCTGCTAACACAAAGCAGACATAGCCCTGGCTCATGAACAGTCCAGCTTCTCTGCCGGGGTCAGGCAGAGAAGCCTGGGCTCTAGCTCAGCATGGGGCATCTGTCTTAGGTGGGGGATCAGTGGGGACAGCAGAGAGAACAAGGGTTTGGTACATACTAAATGCTCAGTACATGTCCCCCATATTACTGTGCTGATAGTGACAATGCTGATGGTGGAGATAATACCGATGGTGGTGATGCTGGTGACGATGATGGTGATTGTGATGAAGATGACGATGGTGGTGATGTGATGATGCAAAAGATGACACAGATTGTGCCTTCCATCAGAGCCACCTGTGTTTGGCTTCACTTTGGTCTTGCCTGGAAATGCAAGTAACCCAGAGGTCTCAGCTCAATCATCTAAGGCCCAAAAGATAGTTTTTGTTGTTGTAGTTTTTGGCCGGGGCTGGCTGGGCTCGAAGCCGCGCCCTCAGCATAGGGGGCCGGCCGCCTCTAGAATAGTTTTACTTTATTTGTGGGTGGGTGTGTGGAATGTGGGAGTGACGTAGCAGTGAGGACTCCTTGCTGTGAGGCCAACAGGGGTCCGAAGATCCCAAGCTTTGTGGTTGTAGGGTCTGAATGAATATTTCAGGGAGATGTTGGAGCCAGGAACACAGTACACTGGGGAAGGGGCAGAATATTCTTTTGTGCTCACAGTGGGGCCTGGGATAGGTGGGAAGCTGAAATTTGTTGCTGGAAGAAGGATCTGAGAGCTGTGTGTTTACTGCAGAGTCTCTGATGTCGGACCTTCGTTCTGGGTGTCTATTGCTGTGTGATAAACTGTGTCTGCTGTGTCTATTGCTATGTGTCAAAACTTAACGCCTTGAAACAACAATCATTTTATTATCTCACATAATTTTCTTTAAGTATAAAACTTGTTAAGTGTTCAGCTGCGTGGTTTTGGGTCAGAATCTGTGATGTGGTTCTAATCAGACCAGGAAGGGCTGGAGAAGCCAGAGACTGGCTGGGTAATCTTCCTCTTCCTTTGGTTTCTCTGAATATACCAGTTTGGGTTTCCTCACAGCATGGCGGCTTAATGGTGACAGGACTTCTTATAGGTTGTAATGAGGCCCAGAGCTTCAGATAAGGGCTCCAGTAAGTCAGGAGGTAGCTTGGGTCTGTGCATTCCAGACTTCTGGCAGGATCAAAGGGTGGGAAGAGTGCTAGGTTTGGGGCACTGTGTTCGGTGCTTATCTTTTGTGTCATAATCCTGCTATTTGAGAATGGCTTCCAGGTAACTGATGAGAAATGATGTTTTTGTTAAGATGCAGAATGAAATTACAATCTTTAGGGACAGGATCAAAACAGGGATTGTGAGATGACTAGAGGAAAGGATGTGGTAGAGGGATGGGGCACAGGGCAGGCATTCGTGGTCCACAGTGCTCAGCATCCCCTCCCTGACTCACAGTGCTATCTCCAGCTTAGCTTCTGAAGGCCCCTTACTTCTTGTGGTGCTGGGGGGGAAATGAAGGTCATGAAGAGATGTGTTACTGAGGGACATACCTTGGGACCTGGCAGATCCTTCCAGAAACTCTCAGGGCCAGGTGTGGTGGTCTGCACTAGGAGATGTGAGAGACAGTCCATGCCAGGGCCAGGTGTGTCGGGAGCTGAGCCCCAAGCCAGGGAGGGGGCGTGCTACCTGGAAGCCAGCAGCGGCCAGCAAACCAGATGTTCTACTTGGCATAGCTTTCTGCATGACAAAGGCACTTCTCATCAAAAATTAGTAATTCTAAGGCCGGTAGTCACAGAGTTAGAGAATCGTTACATTGGAGGTGATATTTAATATTTATGTCCAAACTGGCAATACCTTGACATTAATTATCCTGTTATAATTAAATCTAGCAATCCATTACATTGCCATATAATGGATGTGGTTATGTAGGACTCTAGTGAGGATAATGGAGCTCTGAGAAGCAGAACTTTCAATTTAAAACCCAGGAACAAAAGCCCTGGATTGTTGGTCATGATTTTTCACGCCACCTTTTTTTTTCTCAAGTCATTTACTCATCATTAAATAAACATTTGTTGAAGTTCGGCACTAGAGAGATGTAGGTAAAGGCACTTGTCTGTCCTCAGAGAAAGTAAGCCATCAGTGACAATACAGGATGGATGTCAGTGCTGGCATTATGGGGCGTCTCTGAACCCAACACGTCCATCCTGGGACAATGGAGGGCCTTTTGTAGGAAGCAATACCTGTGCTGGGTCTTGAAGGGCAGGCAAGAGCCAGCCAGGAGAAACTGGGGGCCAGCAGGATGGCAGCATGGATGTTCAGAGCATGGATGCTAGAGGAAGAGCTTTGAAAGAAAGAGCAATAGATATTTTAATATGGTAACATTCAGAGAGGGATGGAGAGAAAGAGTGGGAGGATGGGCTGGGAAGAGACCCCATATGCCCGCTACAGGCTGGCATCCATTTCTAGGACACTGGGAGCCATCGCAGCACAGTGTGCCTGTCACATCTGTGTTTGCTAAAGTGCTGGGTGGCCTCAGGAAACATTATGGATCGGATGGGGCACCTGGGGCCAGGGAAGAAGGGTGGCATCTATATTTGGATAAGCATTGACAGAATATAGAGCCAAGAAAAGAGTAACTTGGGAGGAGGAAACATTTTTGAGGACTATTTTAGAAGTCTGTTCTATAGACCTTAGAGTGAGCCTCCAATTTATTTTGAATAACATTTAAATTTTAGAATTATTTTAGATTTATAGCAAAACTGTGAAGATAGTATAGAGTTTGCATATACTCTGCACCCAGTTTTCTCTATTATAAGCTTTTTATATTAGTGTAGTACATTTGTCACAATTAATAAACCAGTGTTGACATAATGTTCACTAAAGTCCATTTATTATTTCTTTTTACATTTTACTCAATGTTCTTTTGTTTCAGTTTTTTGTTATTCTATCCAGGATACCACATTGCATTAGTCATCCTGTCTCCTTTGGTACCAGTTGGATGTGATTATTTCTTAGATTTTTTCTGGCTTTTGATGACATTGACAGTTCTGAAGAGTGTTGTTCAGGTGTTTTTTAGAATTTATCTAATGTGTTTCTCATGATTAGACTGGGGTTATGGGTTTTGCGAAGGAGACCATAGAGGTAAAGTGCCATTCTCATCACATCACGTCAAGGGTACCCCTATCAGTGTGAGTTATCATTGTTGATGTTGACCTTGACAGCCTGGCTGACATAGTGTTTGTCAGGTTTCTCTACTGTAAAGGTGCTCTTTGTTTCCTGCTTTCCATACTTTATTCTTTGGAAAGATCTTACTATGTGAGATCACTTAGAGAGTGATCAACTGAAGAGCAGGGAATTATGTTCTACCTCCTTGAGGGTGGAATATCTACATTCATTGTTTATAATTCTTTAGTATGGGAGATTCTAATTCACTTTTTTTTTTCCTAATTCACTTTTTGAAGTACAAATTATTTGTAGTCTGTGAGCTTGATGGTGGTGGCAGTGATGGTAGGGGAGTGGTGATGTCAGTGGTGGTGGTGTTGGTGGCAATGATGGTGACAGTGGTGATGGTATTGATGACAGTGTGTGATGATGATGGTGGTGGTGGTGACTGTGGTGATAATAATGGAAGTAGTGGTGGTGACCAAAGTGTTGGTATTGGAGATGGTGGTAATGGTGATGATGATGGTGATGATAATGGCGGGGGTGGTGGTGATCACGATATTGGTGTTGGGGATGACAGTAATGGTGGTGATGGTAATTGTGGTTATGACGGTTGTCGTGGAGGACAGCTTGACAGGAGAGGACTCAAAAATTCTTTGCAAATGATTCTTTGGGCCACCTCTGTCCCTCTGGACCTTGCTCTAAATGACTGTTCACTTGGTGATAGATTGAAGACTTGGGCTGCATCCTGGGTCCCAGCTGCACAAAGCTCAGCATCTTTGGTGAGCCTTAGCCCTTAGCCACATAGTCTGCCGTGAGGCTATCTGTGTTCCTCTCCCCATGAATAGAGGAAGACCATTTGTTTCAAACTGATTGAATTCAAGGCAAACTTGCAAGCATTTTTGCATGTCGTCTTTTGCATGTGTCAGACCTTGAGTGTCAGATACATTCTCAGCCCCTTGAGAAGCCCACTGGTTGTGGGTGAGAATGTCTTTCCCATAAGCAGTCTCTGGTCCCTTGGCCTCTGTCTAAGCCAAATTAAATTTTGCCATCCCTCCCCTTCCAGCTGCTTGGGGAGGGCAGCTTCTCACTTCTGGCCTCTTTCGAAGTGACCTTTTGAAACACTGGCAGAGAGAGCATGACTGTAGTTGTTTGGTGCTTGCCAGCAGATTGTATGGGTAGAGACATTGCAGATGTGCCTCAGCCTCAACATTCCAGGCTCACTCCTTTCCAAATAACTATTTTTCATGTTGTTTTATTGTGCTTCTGTGGAATAAAATTTTGTGTGCACATATTGGCTATAGCCAAGAAGCTGACAGCTGCATTTGGTTGCTTTTTTTTGGCTCTTTATTCCTGACTTGTTAGAAGATACACAGTTATGCATTGGTTAAAGACAGGGATATCTTCTGAGAAATGTGTGGTTATGCAATTTTGTTGTAGTGCAAACATCACACAGTGTATTTACACAGGCCTAGATGGTGTAGCCCACTACACACTTGGGCTGTGTATTATAGTTTATGGCTCCTAGGCTACATACCATACCTGTACAGCGTATTACTGTTACTTAATATTATATGGTAAGTATTTGTGTATGTGAGCATAGGAGGCACAGTAAAAATTCAGTAGTATGATCTTATGGAACCACTCACGTATGCGGCCTGTTGTTGACTAACATGTCATTATGTGGTACATGACCATACACATTTTGGTCTCCCAGGGTAACATCCTGGCAGGTTTCTTCAGTTGGAAGCAGCTAAAATGGGGTCATCCCAGAGTGTGGGGTTGGCTGGGGGCTTTGTTAGTAGTCCTTTTGGCAAGGATATCTACTAAGAATGTCTAAGCAAATGGGTCCTAAATTAGCCTCAAACTGGAATTCTGGTTAACACCACCACTTACTTACTAACTGTAGAAACATAGGTGAAAGCCTCACTTTGCTAACCTGCAAAATGTGCATAATGATATAACCTGCCTCACAGGTTGTAGATTAAAGGAGTTAGTACATAAAGCACTTAAAAGTGTGCCTTGCATAGAGCAAGCCTTTACCTAGGTAGTGTTGGCTGTTGTCGCTTCCAACCCAGGCGGGAGAGACTTAGGACTTTGGGGGCTGAACAGTGAATTTTGAGTTTTTAGTCACGTGTTCATTCATTTACTCATCCATTCATCTATTTTTTCATTAATTTGTAATCCAAATGAAAGTAGGGGTGTCTTATGTCCCAATGTCTATGTAGAGTCACGTTATAAAAAAATAATGACATGCAAAGCAATTCTTTACTAGTGGCCTTTGAAGAATGTCAAGGAGGATCCTTTTCATAATTTACAGCAACACTTCCTAGAATCCTCTCTCTTTCTTTATTCTCCTCTCATGAACCACTTTCTCCACAGGTCCCCACATATATCACCTTTCACAGCCTGTGTGATTTCTTGCTTCTCTATCTCCCCCCTCTTTCTTTCTGTCCCTTTACTGCCCTCACCCAAAGCCCAGGAAGCCTGAGGAAATGGAGAAAATGCACGGGCCAATATTGCATCCCTGGTAGTGGACAGGGAGAGGAATGTCTTCCTTGTTGAGTGCCTCCCCCAGGAGCACCTGTACTGGGGGATGGGAATACAGATTTGTGACAAAGCTGCACATGGGAGGAGCAGCTGCAGTGTGGAGGAGGGAGCCTGCCCCTGCGCTTGTCCTACCAGCTTCCCTCTGAAAAAGCTCTGGATCCGATGATAGAATGGGGGAACTGAGTGGGTTCCCACTGGGGCTTGGCCTGGGAGATTTAAGGGGCCTCATTTTCTCAGAAGACATGGTAGAGGAAAAAGAGTTGAGAAAGGTCCAAGTGGAAGGGTCTGAAATCTAAGGGGAGCTGCCCAATCACCTGGGGTCAGGCTACCAAGATTCCAGGCTGTGGCATCAGTCAGATATGAGCTCCATATCAGCATTACACTAGACTTGCTGCCGTACTTGGACCAAAAACTAGTCCTCACTGAGCCTTGGGTTCTTTGTCTATAGGGGAGAAGTCAAGCTCTCCTTCATGGGGCTATGGGGGTCCTGAGGAGGATTGCTTGAGATGAATAATCAGAGTGCAGGTGGTGGCGTTCCCTGGCTTCTCTTCACTGCATTCCCCATCCACTCCCCAGGCTGTGCTCCTGTGGAAGGTGTAGGTTGCAGGCTTAGTTCCTCCAGGAGGGTGTCCCCCCTGGAGCCTCCAGCTTACACCCTGAGAAGAATCAGGCACACCTGCATTTCATGTCTGGTGGACACACGTGCTCCCCCCAGCACCCAGCCCCACCCCTGTGCAAGGTGCCCCCGCTGACACGAGTCTGTGCCCTTCCTCACGGGCTTGTGATCTGACTAAGATAGAAGAGAGCACCGTAGATGTCTTGGACTCTGGAACTCAGAAGGATGCTCATCTGTCCACTGCACGGCTTCAGCAGTGGCCTCTGCTTACACACCTCTGCTGAACGGGGAACTCACCATCTGTTAAGGAAACTCATTCTGTTGTGGAGTGAGAAAGCTCCTCACCATTGATAGGCAAAAGTTGGCCCGTGGCTTCCACGCTTTTGATCCAGATCAGTGTTCTAGGGCTACACTTGCAATTATACTTTCTTTTTCCCACGCCAGCCTCTCAGGTATCTGAAGACAGATGTTCAAACCTTGTGGTGCTCTTGGAAACCCAGATCCCACCAGCTTCCCTGCTGGCCTTCAGTCCATCAGTAGTTTTTGAGCAAGCCCGTTTGTCAGATGCCTGAAGCTCTGCGAGGTGTGGGGCATGAAACAGGTGAGAGCATCACAACTGTGGAACTTACATTTTAGATGAGAAAAAAATAGGCAAAAAGCGAGGGAATGTCCTATGATGAAGAGTTCCACAGAGAACCTGGAATCGGACTGTGTGGTGGGCCGTCAGTTTTTTGGCCAGCCTCTTTTACTTTTGAGCTGACACCTGAATGCCAAAATCAGAGAAGGCTTTTGCTTTTACAATAGACCATTGCTATTGCCAGAGTCCAAAAGTGTGAATAAAGACTGGCATGTTAGAAACAGAAAGAGGTTACCTGTGTGAGAAGGGCAGGGAGTGGCATGGCGGGGTAAGGGAGGTGGGTGGGGGAACACCCCCGGGCTCTGTGGCCCAGGCAAGGAGTGGGGATTTTATTTTAAATGTGAAGGGAAGTCACCAGAGGGTTTTTACAGGGCAATGACATGACCTGGTTCATATTTAATGAACCTTCTGGCTGCTCTGAGTAGAGTCTTTAAGAAGGCAATGCAGAACAGATCTGCCGTTATCATCGCGTGCGTCACATGAGCAAGGTCCTTGAAGACTTGCTCTGACACGTATCGGACAGATCAGAGGCTAAATAAAGGTCTAGTCTCTAGCAAGGCCTGGAGTCAGTGAGGGCAGCTGGGTCTCGATACTTCAAATGCCCCAGTTCTATAGGTACTGTCTGCAATTTTGGATAATTCTGGCCAATGCAAAACCTACATGTGTCAGCTGAGGCTCCTGGGCTTTGAGCATGACTGGGCTCATGGAAGAAGGGCTCTGCGTGACCTCACCTCATCAGCAATCCCCGTGGGTTCTCATGATGTAGCACTTGGAAACATCTCAGTGGGAACTGGTCTTTCATCTTCATCAGCATCACTTTTATGTTGCGGAGAGGGCCCATCCTCATTAGGAGGTGAGATTTGCAGTAGGAGCTCCGTGGCAGACGCCGCCGTCACAACCCTCCCTACCCCCTGGCCGCTGTTGCCATGAATCTGTGTTTCACTCTTGCTTCTTTCATCCTTCACTTGTCTGTTTGTCATTTTTGGAGAAGGATCCTCTCTGTTAGTGCATTTGGAACCTATTTCTTTGCTGAGGAGAAGGGAACAATACAGGTTTTCATCTCAGACTAATTATGCCTCCAATACACTGATGCTAAATAAAACCAAGGGGAAGGTAATTGGAAATTCTTGACGTGACATTCACAGCTTGGAGAAAAACACATGTTCACTTGAGGAGCTGGGATGAGAATGCATATCCCTGCGATTGGCCAATGAGATCGGTTCCAGGAGGCTGTGAGAGAGCCAGGCTTCTCCTCCTCCGGCAGATTCTGCATTAGAGTTCTGCGTTGAGCCCATCTGCTGCTCGGTGGCCTGGCCTCGCCTGGGGTCCTGGGTCCCAGCACTTTTTCCTCCTTCCCTGTCCTTGGCATCTCACTGGTTGCTTTGTCCTCATTTGGGCTGACAGGAGCAACTCTTGTATTGAGTGGTTTGAGGCACTTCAGGGAAGCTCAGGTCTACCTGCGCCCTTGCCTCTGCCGCCACCAGCTGTGTGGCTCTGGGTCTGAGCTGTAGTCTCATGATCACCCAAGTCCTCATCCCTCAGATGGAGAGTGCACCTCATTGAATTCTTGAACAAGACATCATGTGTAACATGTGGAGAACATGGAATGTCATCCAGAAGCTTCCAAACTCCCCCCCCCCCCAAACATGATACCTTCCTGTGGATGAAAGCTATGTTTCACCCTGAGTGCTTCTTCTCAACAGTTTGAATCTTTCACCTCCTTAAGTAAAATGACTCATTGGACCAGCCAAACTTTGGTCTCTGTAAGCTACGAACTTCACATCTGCTTCCTCTTCCTGATGAACACTTTTACGGTTTTGTTAGGATGACAAGTTCGCAGGCAGCCACTTTCCTGACCTCACAGCTGGGGAAAGGGAGGAAGAAGAGTGGGCCTAAGAGCAGACATGGAGCTCTAAGCCCAGTCCTAGAATGGCCATCCCATTGGTGCCCTGAGGAGGGCAGGCTGACCCCCAGGCTCTGGGTGCTGTGGCAGAAAGCCCCCTCGATGGCCAGCCCTTTCCTACCACCACTGGGCAATGGTGCCCTTTTCCCAAGAGGTGGTTGCTGTTGTGGGGTGTTTGGAGATGCCTGTGGCAGGCATTCTCCCCCTCTACTGGGGCCAGTCCACCCTGCACAGGCAGACCCAGGAGACCTTTCCGTTTCTCCCTGAGAAGCAGAGACCACATGGTGGAGTGGGGAGAGAAGGGGCCCTGGGATGGGGTGAAGCAGGAGTGCATGAGGAGCGGTAGTGGTAAATAAAGACTTACCGAGTGCGGACTTGGTGCTGGCTCCTCACACGCATTTTCTTCTTTACCTATGAGGAGCAGTTTTGATTCTCTTTTTTACACCTGAGGGCACTGAAACCTACTGAGGCCAAGTAACTTGCTGGGTGGAGGTGGACTGGGTGCATCTTAGCTACCCAGCTCTAGAGTTCCATCTCCTGAAAGCTTGTGGTGTCCCCCTCTCCTGCACAGTAAAATCGCCTGGGCAGCTTTCAGATGAAGACCCAGATCCCACTCTAGACTAACTAAGTGGAGCCCTCGGGGGGAGGGAGGCCGGTCAATGGTATACCTAAACATCTGCCCAGATGAGCTGATGGCCTCCAGGGCGAGGCCCTCTGTGGTATGACCACTGTGCTGAGTGTAGTGGCAGGCCTGGTTCACAGCTGGGGTGCAGCTGCAGTGCCATCTGGCAGCGGGACACAAAGCGGTGTATTTGGTTGTCCTTCTGTGGAGTCATGGCGTGAGAGGAGCTGGCATGGGCTTGGGGAGTCTTCAGCCTGTGTGGCCACTGAGACCTTGAGGGTAGCCATTGTCCCTGGGCCTGATGACATTGGCTCCTGGAGCCCATTAACCAGGCCTCTTTGTTAGGGCCCAAGCCCTCTGCTGAGAGCTTTGTTAGTCTCACGCAGGTCAAACCGGCATGGTGAGTGCATCCTCCACCGAACACAGTCTCTTTCTTTTTGCATGTTGCATTTACTGCTTTCTCCCGTCCTGAAGTCCTGTTAGCTGTTAGGCAGAGACCCTCACTGAAGCTGAGGGACTGGTTGTTTTGATTTACAGAGAAGGGAAACCACCTTGAAGCAAGATAAACAGGAGGGCAAATATGTGTTGTGAAAGATATTCAATCTATAACCATGGGCTGGAAGAACAACATTTGCTTAGAAAAGGGTACAGAGAAAGACAGGATTAAAGGATGATGAGTGGAAAGAGGAACGTGTGTTTGGGTTTCTCTAATCTGGACAACCTTCAGCCGGGGCAGAGGTGGGCTCGGCTAAGGCAGCATGGGCACTGGGGGTGGGAAGGGGCCCAGAGAGGGCACCGGTCAGGGTGGGTACTGGTGAAAGCCAACTTGGGGAAATCAAGAGATCAGAACGCAGCAGCTGCCAGACTCACAGCATCGGTGGGCCCTGTGGTGCCTGGGCCTTTCCCCAAAAGTGATCAAAGACCTCCCTTGTTAAACACAGGATTGGCAAATCAAAGAATACGAGAAATCAGAAAGACTGGAAGTGAGGCAAAGAGATGGAAAACCCCAAGGAGAGAAGCTCAGTGGAGCCCAGTGCAGGTGATGGGCCGGAGCTGCTGCTGCCCCACCCCAGGCTCTGCTCCTCTGAGAAGATGCAGCTGGGTCCAGAGTATTGTGTGCATGTGTGCACATGGGAGTGTGAGTACGCATGTGTGAACACCTTTTCTTGTGCAGGATTCCGGTCCCAGAGGAGCACATCTGACAATTTGGTGGCCAAAGCTCCATTCCAAGCCAGCAGTAATGATAGCAGTTATGGTAATACTTGTTGAGGCATCCACATTTCCACAGACCAGGCCCTTTCTGAGCACTTTTTGTGCTTTGTCCCCTAAATTCCACAAAGTAGAGGCTTTTTTTTGGAGGGGGGGGAACTGAGATGCACAGAGGTTGTGTAACAAGGCTGAAGTTGGGGCCACTAGTCTGGGTCAGGACTGCCCGGCTGGACTTGTTACTGGTCCTGGTGTGGCTTGTGCATTGTACCCATTAAGGGATACCTTCAAATCACGGTCCTCATGGCTTGGATTGTTATTGGGACACACTTCAGGCAGTGAAGAGTCTTGAGCAGAACAGCTATTTGGGTTGGGGCAGGATTGCAGGGTTCAAGCCCACTCCTAGATTCCCACCGAAGGATGCAGGCTTCAGGTGCACCAGCCTCCTGCGGCCTCCCTAGAAGCTTGAGGAGTTGCCTGGCGGAGAGAGAGCCACCCACCAGACCAGGGAAGGAGTGGAAACCTGCAGTCTGCAGGCCTGTCAGCCCATGGCTATGTCAACACTAGACAGTGGCTGGTGTTACCTAAGGCAAAGTGCTACTACTCAATAAGCTGCCCCAGACCAGCGTCCTGGTCCTTTGTAATTCCTGCAGTGCCTGCACTGGGAAAGTCTTTTCTTAGATTTACAGAGGAACATTTGTGTCATGCAGGGTCTCCTATAGATCCTATAGATGCTTGTAGTGCGTCCCAGCCCACTGCAGGTATCTGGATTTCCTCACCTCAAAGACCTGTGTAGGCTCTTGATCTGAAAATCTTCTCTCCTAAAATGCCACCTCTCTCCTAACCTCCTTGTGACCGTCATCATTTCATGTTCCCCTTCACCTTCTCACTTCCATCCTGGGTTCCTCTTAGCCACCAACTCCCACCGCCTCATCCTGCAGCATGGCCAGCCTCAGCCCTGCTGTACCTCCCCCTGCCACCCTGCTCCCTTCTTCCCTCATTGCACCCTGGGACCTCACAGAGATCCCGGTCCTCCCTTGACCAGTGAGCAGCCATCACAGAAGTGAATAACTTGGCCCCAGTGCACAGCCCAGAAAGAGAGCTTTAACTTGAACCCAAGGGTCCCTCCTCCCACTTTAACTTGAACCCAAGGGTCCCTCCTGCACCTGAATGTGAGTCCCTCCTCCCACCCTGCACCTGAACATGGGTCCCTCCTACCCATACCCGAACTTGGCCCTTCCCACCCACACCTGACCATGGGTCCCTTCCACCCATACCTGAACTTGGTCCCTTCCACTTCACCCCTGACCATGAGTCCTTTCCACTCACACCTGAACATGGGTCCCTCCCACCCCCTCCTGAACATGAGTCCCTCCTATCTATACCTGAACATGGGTCCCTCCCACCCCACACCTGAACGTGGTTCCCTCCCACCCCCTCCTGAACATGGGTCCCTCCTATCCATACTGAACTTGGTCCCTCCCACTCCACCCCTGACCATGGGTCCTTTCCACCCCACCCCTGAACATGGGTCCCTCCCACCCACACCTGAACATGGGTCCCTCTCACCCCCTCCTGAACATGGGTCCCTCCCACTCCACACCTGAGCGTGGGTCCCTCCTAACATGAATGTGTATCCCTCCTCCCATCCCACACCTGAATATGTATTCCTCCTCCCATCCCACACCTGAACATGGGTCCCTCCTCCCTTCCCTCTCCTGGATGTAGGTCCCTCTTCTCCCCTTATATCTGAATGTGGGTTCCTCCTCCCACCCCACATGTACTTTGCTTATTTTGAAAGCATATGACAATGTCAGGAGGAACTTCATGACCTCACTGTCGAGCCCAGTCATCATCTTTGCTTTCAGGGTCCTTCTCTGGTCACATGTGCACTGATTTTATACAGAACTTCTTATAATCTAGATGCAATTCTGTGTTCTGCTTTTTTGAGCTAACATCTTGGCATAAACATTTCCTGTGTGGTTGTAAAGACTTCATAATGATTATTTTTAATGATTTTATTGAGATGAAGAATTGATGTTCCATAACCTACCTAATGTTTCCTGTTATTGGGCGTTGTGACTGTTTCCAATCTCTAGTCGATTTCTTAGACAACGTTCAGTGAAAACCTTCATGAGTCTTGTTTTATTTTTTTACTTGTATTATTGCCAAGGGGACATTTTCTGGAGTGAGGTGAAAGGGTCAGGGAAGGAGCCCATGTGCTGAATGCCTGGCTGCTGGCCGGCATCACAGGGGCCTTGGCTACCACATGGAGCAGTGGGTGTTGTTACTGTTACCTTTCTTTTGCAACATGGAACACTGACTTTTCTAGAATTTTCTTTCTCAGGCCTCTTTTCACTGTTCCCTTCTTGCACACTTTCCTAATGCTATCATCCTTTTCACCTCCACTGAGTGGCGGCTCCTCAGAGGAGCCAGGTCTGTCAGACCCACACACCACAACCTGTGCCTTTCCTTTGGAGCATAGATTTTACTCTGCAAAGATCCAGCTGACATACGCTAATTTGACTGATGTTGGTCTCACCCACTAGATTCTAATCTTTGCTGGAGAGGGAGTGTGGCCATCTTCCTCCCTCAGTGCTGGGACAGGTGCCAGGCATGCAGAGGGGGCATAATGTGTGCTTGCTGAGTAGGAAATGAAGGCTCCATGAGCCCAGCACACCACCAGTAAGGGACAGCTGGTCCCTTGAGCTCTGCTTTCCTCAAAGAAAATGTTCCCCACCTAATCTAGATGTGTGCCTTGGTGGGTTAGGACTCAAGGTGGGAGTTATGTGAAAGCCACAGGAGGCAAGAAGAGTGGGCAAGTCTGCAGTGGGGTTGGCAGCAGAATGCTGCAGACACACAGGGCCTCTGCAACAGAGGATGTGTGTGTCTCTGACTGACTCTGTGCTCCATCACGGTGGAACCTGACTCAGGGTACACCACCCCCTGGGTCTCCTTTTCTCACTTGTGTGATGAGCACACGCCAGGCCCTTCTGGACGTGGGGATGGCCTTGTCTCCCTGACAACTATCCCAGTGCCCATTTCATCCAGCTTTCTCCCCAGGTGTCTGGGGTAAGGATTCCAGAGTAAACACCACCCATTCAATTGAAAGTACTCCTTTAACTTCCTGGGAAAGAAGACGGTAACAGTGTGATCCAGATTCACAGCAATTGTAATCGCTTCTTAAAAACCCCCCAAACCCAGGTGTAATTATGTGAATAAATAATGAAGTCAGGAGTGGGTAGGATTGATTTGTCAGGTGAATTAATCTCAGCAGCAAGTGCAGGCACGTGGGAGCATGAGAACTGTCACAGCCTTGTCACCTGTGGTAGGCCTCCGTCTCACATGCCAGGCGTCTGCTTTCTGATGCACTAACCATTGGCCACATGCCAGGGTGCATGCAAACTGTACTGTCCCAGACCCTGGAGGGTCATGGGAACAAGATATTAGGCTGAATTCAGCTGAGCTTGAATATGGTGCATGCCAGGATGTAGGTTTATACCCCAAACTGAAGATCTGGAGAGCCCAGGGGCTTTAGGGATATTTAGGCCATGTCCCACTGGAAAAGGTGTGAATGGCTCTTGGCATTCAGTCTGCTGATGTGCAGCAGGGAGTTTTTTTCTGGCTACAAAGAAGCTGGTGTTCTCTGTGTGTCTCATTGGCTGTCTGCTGCTGGTGAGGGCAGGGGCCTGGTGGGCATGTTCCTGTCTGGGCCATCCTCAGAGCCGGGATGTCACCCTGGGAGGGAGCCCAGGCCCTGGCTAAGGGCAGTAGGTTCACACGCACCTGTGTGTGTGTGTGTGTGTGTGTGTGTGTAGCTGAGTGCATCCTGAGGCCCACACAAGAAAGCCATGCTTATGAGGGAAGTGCAGCGGGGCAGGTGTTCTTCCGAGACCCAGCATGGATAACTGGGAGGACTGCCTAGGGATGGGGTGGGAACAACATGAAGGATGTGCCCGCGCTGTCACTGGGTGACTGATTGATCTCTCTGTGTGCAGGGCTCAGCCCAACGGTGCTGGCTAATGATTCTCTCTTTCTCCAGTGATATGGCTGGGTGGGGGAAGTGGGCACTGTACCAGGTGGCCCTGCCCTCTGTCCTTGCTGTCCTTGGAAAGCAGGGCACGTGCCTTTCCTAAGGGCTCTGGGCTGTTGTGCACATTTCAAAGCTGTGGCTGGGGCAGAATGTGAGATGCTATGGAATGGAGGGGAGCCTGTTCCTGGCCCCCACAAAAGGGGTTGCATGAGCCAGCGGCGGGAGTCCCCGTCCCTGGGGGCCTGTCTGCAGAGTCACTGCTTGTCCCTGTTGACTCTAGCTCCTATGGCTGCTGCTTGCTTAGAGTAGCCTGGGCCCATGGACTACGGGTGCAGAGCAGCTCCTCAGGTGGCATATTGTGAATCTAGCCCTAGGAGCTGAGATGAAGCCCGGTGGGGAGCAGGGGCTGATGACCTGCACTGCAGGCTCATGTGGAACTGGTGAGGTTCTCAGAGTGCCCCACCTGTGCTCAGAAGGTCAGCCTCAGATGGCAGCTGGGTCTGTCCCTGTGCTACACACAGGGCCTCAGGGGGCCGACTCGGAAGGGGTATGACTCTCCTGCCTGCCTTTGCCCACTTTATCCTCTTGTTCCCTTGCCTTTCCCTAGGCCTCATGGTCTGGTTGTGAACCATCCCATGGGAAGGTCCAGCTCCTGCCCCCTGGGCCTGTTGGCAGTGCCCTGGGCAGGGCCTTTCCAGACTGGGCTCCTTTATGTTGTTGGGATGAGGTCAGGGTTCCAACCTGGCAGGAGAATGATTATTCTCTTTGATACAAAGCAAACATGTGGCAGTGCTGGGCAGGGTCTCTGGAGGCCAGTCCTGGCTCTGTCTCTTAAAGGGTGGCTATGACCAAGTGCCTTGTCCTGTCTAAGCCTCTCTGTGAAATGGCCCAATCACCCTTTCTTCAATTGCTCAAGTCCAATGTCTTGGCATTGACTTTGACATCCCTTTCTCACACACCTCATAATTAGTCCAGGGACAGTTTTGTCAGCCCTGTCTTCTGTGTACCCAGAATTAGATCTCTCCTCCACCCCAGTGACCACCCCTGGTAACTAGCCTCCTTGCCTTGGACCTTACCTCCTGCAGCTTGTGGTTCTGAGGCAGCCAGAGAAATCCTGTTAAATTGTCAGGCGATCACATCACTCCCTTGGTTAGAATCTTCCCATTACCTCCCATCTCACCATGGTGACAGCCAGATTCCCTACTTTTACCTAAGTTGCTGTATACACTTTCTGGCCTGTGTGGAACTCCCTGTGTATACCTTTAGTCCTGGAAGAATTATTCATGCTCAAACTCACCCTGATTTTCTGTATGTGAATGCTCATGCAGATTTATTTATTTATAACAGCTCCAAATTGGAAACAACCACAATGTCCTTCAGCCAGTGAATGGGTAACAAACTGTGGCACATCCATACAAAGGGATAACATTCAGTATTCAAAAGAACCTCATGACTGATACACACAGCAACGTGGATGATTTTCAAAAGTGTATGCCAAGTGAAAGGAGCCACACTCCACAGGCAAAGCTATAGGGGCAGAACAGGCCACTGAACAGGCAAAATCACAGGGGCAGAAAACTCATCAAGGTTTGTCAGGGTTGGGGTAGGCAATCCACTACAGAGAGCAGTAAGTGAAGTTTTGTGGTCAATAGAACTGTTCTAGCTCTTAATTATGATGTTAGTTACATGACTGCCTAAATTTATTAAACTCATGGGATTATGCACTAAAAAGAATGCATTTTACTGCTTGTAAGTTATATTTCTATTAAAAAATGGATGATAAATTATGTGGTCACTCGGCCTCTAAAGTCTTACTTGGTCTTCCATCTCCTGCTATACGCCTCCTGGGTCTTTCCGTTCCAGCTGCCCAGGCCTCCTTGATGTCCCCTAAATATGCCTGGATGGCCCTTGTATATGAATCCTGCCCTTGCTGTCCTCTCTGCTTAGAACAGAAACTCAGAAGCTATTTTTCTCACTCCCTTAAAAATCTTTACCCCAAAGTCCCCCATCAGTTACTGATGACCACATAATGCTGCATAAAAAACATCCCCAAGTGTCACTGTTACCCAGGTTCTCATGTAGATTGGTGGAGCTGCCTCACCCAGGCTGGGCTAGGTGGGTTCTGCTTCCAGCTGCAGGCCTGATTCTAGCACTTTAGTAGGGCCAAGGTGGAGGAGCAACCTTGTATGTGACATAAACATGCACATGCAGGGACTTGTCTCCTTATGCTTCTGCCATGGTCAAAAGCCGTGGTCTTTCGGGGAGGCACAATCTCATTAGCATCCCATTGGCTACAGAAAGTTGAGCCATTATGCCATCTGCTCCACCCACAGGGAGAGAAGTGACTATTTCCAATTAATCCGAACAGTCTCTGATACCTATTGGCCCATCTGATAAAACTTCAGCTCCCAGCTTTCCATTGTACATCCCTTCTTTCTGCTTCATTGTTTTCCTCAACACATGACTGACTGTATGACTTATTATACATTTCATTTATTAATCTTGTTTAGTTTTTGTCTTTCTCTCGGGAGTGTAGGTTTCACGAGAGCAGGGACATTTTTCTGTTTTGTTCACTCCTGTATTTTCAGCACCTAAGAAAAATGCTCCATAAATATTTGGCTAAATGATTGAAGAGGGTTATGCTAAGAATTTGCTGAGATGACATATAAGATGGGTTTAAAATACAGTTCTGTACACAGAAGTGCTCAGTAATTGGTGGTTCTTATTACCCTGCAGTCTGAATGCTGTTGGGAGAATCAGGGTCTTAATTATTTATATGATTACAGTACTTTGCACAGTAAGGCATTTGAAGCCAGATCTGCTTTAATTCTGGCTTCAGAGGTAAGATGTTGAGGCACCGAGAGGCCATCACTTGCCCAGAGTCACCCCGTAAGTCAGGATCTCTGGAGCTCATACACTGCCCACTCATGCTGGGCTGCCCAGACATCTTCCCGTGTGCCAGTTACTGGGCTCTGGCCTCCTTGCCTGCACAAGCCTCCCTCATAATAGCTGATAAACATAAAGCCCCATCCCCAAAAGTTGTCCCTGAACACTACTCTCAGCTCCCTGGGAGCCAGTTGCAGTGGACAGCCTCTGGAATACCAAGACTTCCCTGGGCCACCTCTAGCCACCAGTGGCCCCTGTGCACAGAGATTCCAGAGGGACTGCTCTCTGCAGACCCTGAAGGGCAGACCCTGAGGATGGATGGCTGTGCTCTGGATAGAGAAGATCACAGACGCACACACTCAGGAACAGCGAAGGCTCCTCCTGCCAAGGGGAGAGTCGTGGAGGGAGGGCGTGATGGATGGGATGCTGGAAAATTTATGAGAGTCATTCCATTTGGTCTGTGACTCTCACGGATGACATTGGGTCAGAGAAGCTGGACTTTACTCAAATGTGAAACTTCAGAGAGATGAATTTGACCTTGAGTGGCAGACTCTGCCCTGGTGGAGGAACATGGGGTCTGGGTTGTGGCTTCTCAGTGCCTTATCCAGGCTTCTATGAGAGCCCTGCCATGATGATTGGCCATTAGCAGCTGGTCTGTCTGTTTTCTCTGCCAGACTCTGAACTCTGTTCTCATATCTGTATTTCCCCAGGCCCAGCAGGGTGCTTGGCCCCCAAAGTGTCAGCACGTGCTGTGGAATGTATGATTGATAGAGTAGTTACCAGGGGCTGGGCACTATGCTCAACTTCCCATGTCTATTATCTCACGTAACTCTTTCACCTGCCCCAGGGGAAAAGGGCTCTTCCTATCCCTGGGGTGGGCAGAGCTGGGTTACAGACCCAGACTCATAGCCACTGCACTACTTTACCTCCTTAACTGGAAGGACACATTCTGGTCCCAGCCCTGCTGGTTAGTGGTGTGTGACTCTGGATAAACCAGTCTAATCCCTTTGGACCTTTGCTTTCTGCTCTGTAAAAGGTGGGGCTGCAAATCCCATTAGCCTTACAAAGAGGAGGGTTACAAATATCAAACCAGAGTGTGCTTGTGTTGAGTGTTTTATAGGTCTACAATTTTATTACTAGTATTATTTCAAGTGGGCACCAATGGCAGTCAGTAAATAGGGAAGCCGTAGCCGAAGTGTGACAAAGCAGAGGGCTTCTGGAAGTGTAAATATAATACTGATCATTCTTAGTAGGTAAATGTGCAAAAAAGAACATGATCAAACAAATCACAAGAGGAAATGTGGCTTGTTAACAAACATATGGAAAATCACTAAAAATTCAGTTGTAATCAAAGCAATGCAAATTAAAAAGGATGCCAGTTTCTGAGCAGACCTTCGTAAAATGAACACTTGTCTGTTCTATTATACCCTGGTAGACAGGATCCAGAAGTTAATTTACTAGTGAATATCTGGAACTATGGAAAATATCTGTACCCTTTGACCCGATAATTCTATTTCTAGGAATCTCTCCTTAGGGATTGTCCTAACTGCACTGGAAGCTTTCTTCATGAAGTTGCTCAAATCAGCTGAATAAAAAATGGGTGATAATCTGAAAAGTCAATGTCAGGCGTATGGGTAAGGGATACTCCATGTGATGGAATGTCCTGCAGCCGACTCAAGAGTGTTTGATAAATTGCATCAGACGACTAGGTAGGTTATAAGGGAAAAGCAAGGTGCAAGATTACACGAATCATTTTATTGCAACTATGTGAAATTCCATAGGGATCTTAGCATAGAACCAAATCTGGATGGAAGTAAAACGAAAAATGTTAACAATACTTGTGTGAGGGTGGAATGGATATAGGTGATTTCAAATCATCGTTTTAATAGCAAGTGTGCACCATGTAGTCCTCTCATGTTGGAATGATAGTGTGGTAACAATGTTAACTTGAGGGTGTAAAACTTGGTTGCTGCTGGAATAGAGTGCTGTACTTAGCAAAGCTGAGTCAAGAAACTACTTGTTTTGTGTAGTATTTTCATCCGAAATTCATTTTGTGGAAAACAAAGGGATAGTTTCTAAAGATAAGCCATGCTGGAAAATCATCACTGGAGTGCATAATTCTTCAAATCTGGAAATTTCTTTTTGTTTACATTTAGTTATTTATTGCCATCTCTTTTTCTTAAGAAGTAACTGGAATGTTTTTCTTCTTTTTGCAAAGTTAAGAGAAAGTTGTATGAACTTCAACCATGATGGACCCACATGCAGTTGAAGGTGCTCCTGGCCTCATCTCCACCCTGCAGAGATAACCATTCTCAAGAGTTGAGTGCATGCCTATCTTTTCCCAGATATACAATGACACCAAATATGTGAGAAAATAGATCATTGTACGAGTTTGCTTTTAAAACAAATTTCATTTACCAACATATCTTAGGCATTTTTTTATTTAAGTTGTTATTAGTCAGGCTTCTCCAGAAAAACAGAACCAATAGGAGACAAACAAAGATGGGAGGAGAGTTATTAAGGGAGTTGGATCATGTGATCAGGAGGCTGTCTGCAGCTGGAGACCCTGGGACATGGCAGTGTGGCTCAGGCCATGTCCGAAGGTTACAGGCCCAGGGAAGCTGATGGCATAACTCTCAGTCCAAGACCAACATCCTGAGAATCTGGGACTTGCTGGTTTAAGTCCTTGAGTCCAAAGTCTGGAAAGTCTGGAGATACTATCCAAGGACAGGAGAGGAAGAGGGTATCCTGCTCCAGTAGATGGATTCACATACTTGCCTTTTTTCCATTTTTGTTTTCTCCAGATCCCCCGCAGATTGGAAGGTGCCTGCGCACATTAGGGGCTGATCTTTCCCTCATTCACTCAGACTCACGTGCTGATCTCCTCTGGGAGCACCCTCACAGACATACCCCCAAATAACGCTGTACCAGGTTTCTAGGTATTCCTTAGCCCAGTCCAGTTGACATTTGAAATTAACCATCGTGAGTCCACCCCTTGTCAGCTTGGCACCCCTACCCATCTCCTTAAACCATACTTAATCTCCTAATAAGACAGTAACAAAATCATAGTTCTGTTTAATGTGATGCAACTACCCTGTAAACAACTGAAAATGCATTAATCTCTTCCCCAGAAGAAAAGGTAGTTCTTGGGTGATGTTTACTCTGCTGCTATTGCATGACTTCAATACCAGGATATAAAATTAATAATACTTAAATACATATAGAATTTTGTGTTCCATGATAAAGGAATAACAGAGGAAGGAGGACACAGATATTTACATAATATGTGTATATATATAAATACAGATGTGTTCTTAACTAAATAGGGAGGAATACTCATGCTCTTAAGTACTTTCCCTGTGATGGAGTAGCCCAAGTTCTCCTTGGTGGTCTGGATTGATCCCCCTGGCCAGCACTGTAAACCCCTTTCTTAGCCTATCGACTCAGAGGCATAGGAGCCCAAAGTGTCTGGGTAGTATCTGTAAATTCATAACTGGAAATTTATTTTTGTTTACATTTAGTTATTTATTACTGTCTCTTTTTTCTTAAGAAGTAACTGGAATGGTTTTCTTCTATTTATAAAGGTAAGAAAGTTATATGAACTTCTATAGTGGAATAGAGTAATGGAATCATTATCGTGTCTCCTGGAGACAGCATTTTTCCTTTTGGAAGTAAGATCTCTAGGCCAGCAGAAGATAAAGTTGTGGGAGCAGGAAGCCAAAAGTTTTGCTAGTGGGCCACTAGGGTTAATAGTAAGTGGTACCACTCCTATTCCCATCCCTTAATTTTTGTACCCACGAATTCTGGCTGTAGGAGAAACAGCACTCTATACTGGGTGCTGATTCAAAGCATATATAGCCTCCTGGAGAATCTTGCTCTAAGCTGTAGGGTCACTTAGCTGGTGCTAAGTGTGCTGGTGTAACTGTGACTTCAGAAGGCCATTCTATCATTCTGTTAAACCAGCTGCCTCAGGGTGGTGGGGACTATGGTAACACAGGTGTATTCCATGAGCATCAGCCAGTTGCTATGCTTCTTTGGCTTTGAAGTGAGCTCTTTGGTCAGAAGCAATCCTGTGTGGAATACGGCGTGGTGAGTAAGGCATGCTGGAGACCATGGATGGTACCTTTGGCAGAGGCATCGTGTACAGGGGAGGCAAATCCATGTCCAGAGTAAGTGGCTATTCCAGTAAGGATGAAAGGGTGCTGCTTTCCTGATGGAAGAGATTTAATATAATGTTTGAGCAAGATTGTGCCTTTGATGGAAACAAAGCCATGGACATGTTTGTAGGGCAACTTCCTTTAGCCACTATTTCTTCAAGTACTATTTCAGCCCTCTTTTTCCTCTCCTACAGGTCCCTGAGGATATATTCATTTCAAAACGTTCAGTCTATTTTGGCTCTGGTGTTTAGATTGGGTAATTTATATTGTTATGTATTTCATTTCACTGATTCTTTCCTCTATCCCCTCCTTCATTTAACTGTACTTTATTTTTAGCTATTGTAATTTTTATTTCTAAAATTTCTATTTGGTTCTTCTTTCCATCTTGTATTTAATATTTCTTGGCTGATAGTCTATCTTTTTTCGTTTGTTTCAAATAGATTTATAATTGTTTCTTGAAGCATTTTTATGATAGTTGTTTAAATGTTGTCAGATTATTCTTAATATTTTCATCATCTCAATGCTGGGCTCTATTGATTATCTTTTTCATTTAATTTGAGTTCTTCCTGAGTTTTGGCATGACTAGAGATTTTCATATCAAACCTGGACATTTTGGGGTACTAGGTTATGAGGCTCTGGATCATACATACATTATCTGCTTTAGCTTGTTTCTTCTGATGCTGCTCTGGGGAGGGGTTGCTATCTCATATTGCTAAATGAAGGTAGAAGTCCAGGTTTTTCTCTTGGTTTCTGTTGACATTGGAGGTGTGGGTTCTTTGTTACTGCTAGGAAGATGTGGGAGTTCTGGTTCCCCTGAGGCCACCACCACTGACCACCCCCCACCCCCAGGCTGGGAGAAGTAGGGGCACATAATTTTTATTTCTCACGTGGGCTCCAATGACACCACGTTGGGTGTGTTTGTGTGAGTATGAATTCTTTATCTCTGGGTGGTGGTGTAAGTTCTGACTCTACACTGGATCTTTGCTGACAGCACTGGGTAGGGGGAAGGGGGACCTTGTTTCATTCTGGTGCAGATGGGTCTAGGGTTTTCTTTCAGGCTTTGCCGGTGTGAGTGAGGGGGAACCACACTTTCCTTCTGCAGTGTTTGGCTAGAGTAGAGTGGTTATTATCTCAAATTTTTCTGTCTTTGTGGACTCCTCCTTTTCTGGACATTTGGCTTTCTCTCGAGACTTCTCTTTTTCCCCTTCTCTCCTCTCCCCTGCATCTGTTGGTGTTTCTGGGTTGCAGAGGCTTTAGTTCCAAGTCTAGGATAGGCAAGGCAAAAAGGAAACCTAGGGCCTCATCACCCATCGTTTTTCAGGTCCAGAGGGTGCTTGCTGGTCTGCCTACTTCTCTCCACTGTTCAAATTCCTCTCATTTTTATTTTTATGTAATGTTTGGGGGCTTTAGTTACCCTTAGTGGGAAGAAGAGGGAAACGTTATTTACTCCAGTTATTTTCCCCAGAAGTAGAAGTTCTTACCATGGCCTGCCCTAAACCGTGAAACCATTGAGCCACAATTTCTCCGCACAATCTCTGGAGAAGCAGAGTCCCTGCTTCAGAGCAAGAACCCTGTGCTCTCTGGGACATGACAGCTGTTCTTTAAGCAGAGAGATTCAAAATTAGTCAAAGTACAGTTGCTCATTTTTCAAACGTGTTTAATGATAGAATTCATTTGCATACTAAACAAGTATATCTGGCTTCTAAGAAAGTATTTAAGGAATCTCAAGTGGAGGATATTTATTTAGTTCTGAATTAACAGATGTGATCTCTCTCTCTCTCTCCCTCTCTCTCTTTCCCTCTCTCTCTCTACCTTTCTATTTGCCTTTTATCCCATTGTTGTCTTTTAATTAAACAATTCCTTCACAGAATGTTCCTTCATTGAGAATTATTAAAGATGTAGGCCATCCTTTATCAAACAGTGACTGTGTAATTATTGTATAGACTTTACATTTGGCTCTGGGGAAATTTAAGTATTACAGGAGAGAAGGTGCTTCGTTAATTGGTTGAGCAAGATTGTGCCTTTAATGGAGACAAAGCCACGGAAGCATTTGTGGGGCTGGAACAGTCCGCGGTTGTTGCTGAGGACAGAGGCAGCTAGTGTTGAGGGCTCTGCAGACAGTTCCTCCTTCTGCGCTGACCGCAGGACGTGCCCTGCATGCACAGATGGAGGGCAAAGGGGGTGGAGAAAGAAAAGAAAACCTAGGGCCTGATCTAGAGCTGGTGGCTGCACCACCCGTCCCAAGCAGACCAGGGAAACTTGGACTTTCTTTTCAAGGGGAGGTGTCAGTGTTTGGGAGGGGGTGGGATAGGTAGGTGTGTGGTGGGGGCAGGAGAGTTTTCCCTAGTGCTGTCTGGGCTGGGCTTCTCATCCCCATGATGCTGGGAGGCTGTATGGACAGGGATCTAGGGAAGTTCTGAGCTTCCCTGCTGTTCATGAACCAATTAGTTGTTCTTATTGGACATCTAGGAGGGAACAACAAAAGAAAACAGAAAACGCTGGTCTGGCCTTTGTCCTATCAGGAGTTTACAATCTGGAGGGGAGGCAGAAAACACATGTGCATGTACACACATACACTCAGATCTGCATGTAGATTCACAAATAGTCCTAATAAAACATAACACACCAGGGTGCACATACACACACACACCCCTCAGCCTCACAGACATAGTACCTAGATACCACTCACTCACACACACACTCAGATCCTCGCATACATTCATAGCCACATACAGACACACTAACATATCACACACAGACTCACAGATGCTAACATAAAGACACATACACAACCCATCTTCTAGTGGAGAAGTGACCATAGTAGGCCATAGAATGGAGATGGCCCAGGTAGAAGTGTGTCCAGCCATTGAGAAGAAATCAAAATCTTGTGTTGGTTCCAGGCCCTATTCCCTCCATGCAAGTAAATTAATTTTTAACACTAAACTATTGCTAATTTCATCTCTAGAGACTCAGGTGTATTCATTCCCCTGAAACACACATGCACAAAAGTGAAGGAACTTGAAATAGCGATAGCTTATCAGGGGTCCTCCAACTGTGGCCTGTGGGCCACATGAGGCAGTGTGATTGTATTTGTTCCTGTTTTTTTTTTTTTTTTTTTTTTTACTTCAAAATAAGATATGTGCAGTGTGCATAGGAATTTTTTCATAGTTTTTTATTTGTTCATAGTTTTTTTGTTTTTTTTTTTTTTAAATTATAGTCTGGCCCTCCAACGGTCTCAGGGACAGTGAACTGGCCCCCTGTTTAAAAAGTTTGAGGAAACCTGCATTGTCTACAGCTCTTGAGTTTGCAATCAGTTAAGCAAACTTTTCTGATGTCCCCTTGCAGGTCCTGTAGGATGTCCTGGGTACACAAACATGGAAAAGATGAGGTTCTTCTGTTTCAAGAGCTTTTGTGAGGTTGAGTCATGTTCAAGAGCTCGGTATAAACACACACTGTGCACACTCACCCATGTACTGACCT
The DNA here is from genome assembly GCA_963574355.1 of Loris lydekkerianus. Lineage (NCBI taxonomy): Eukaryota > Metazoa > Chordata > Mammalia > Primates > Lorisidae > Loris > Loris lydekkerianus. The sequence goes on from CAUYPK010018927.1 coordinate 80,400, forward strand.
ACACACATCTGTGCACATATGTACCCGCCCACCCATGAGTGTGCTAAGGCACATACTTGCACATGCCCAGTGCACACACTTTTGCACACTTGTACTCACACACTTGTACACACTTGTGAACATACATGCACACTCACACACCTTGTTTTGTTCACTTCTTGTAACCCTGGGGACTTTGCAGGACCCTCAGACAGACATGGCTTAGAATCCCAGCCCTGCCACTGCTTCTCTGTGTGACTGTGATGCCCAGTCTCCCAGAGCTCATTTTCCTCCCTGTAAGGTGGGGACAGTAATTCCAATTCCAAAGAGATTTCCCGATAGATCCAGTAAGAGAATGGGTACAAAAGTGCTTGGCAGATAATATTCATTTCTTTATCTATTCCACAGATATTTCTGATTCCTAGGTGCCTAATGTCAAATCTAGGTACCAGGCCAAAAATAACAGACAAGACCCCAGCCTTTACAGAGCCACATGCTAGCAGGAGAGACAGTAAACAAACACATGAATATAAGTGGAGCAGATAATTGTGGAGGGAGGTGAGTCCTGTGGAGGGAAGATGCAGAGGGTTGTGATAGAGAATGGCTGGGTTATCAGCGAGGGCTTCTTGGAGGCCCTGACATTGGCTGAAGTCTGAAGGGTGATCATGAACCAGCCCCGGGGAGAGGGAGAATTGCATTCCAGCTGGAAGGGGCAGCAAGTGCAAAGTCCCTGAGGCTTGGACTAGCCTGGCGAGCTTGAGGAACAGAAAGAAGTCCAGTGGGGCTGGGGTGTGGACACCTGAGCAGTGAGCAGGCAGAAGCCAGGTCAGGGTGCTGGGCAGTGCCTAGGCAGGCTGGGGGCCCGATGGCAGCAGGAGAGCCTGGGTTCTGCTCTCTGTGAATCAGGGCTTAGTGAGAATTAGGACCCTTCCTGATTCCCAGCTGGCACCTGGCCCAATGCCATGGGATATGGGATCATCAGGGAGCTTGGGGCTCATGTCTCCTATCTGAAAGTCTTGTGTGCCCCTGGGATTTCCAGGGACTTGGCATTTGTTGGGTGGAGGTGACAGCTTCCAGCTGGTGGCCAGGCAACAAAGGAGACTTTCCCTGTGGTTCTTCATTTTGTTCTGTGGGGAGACACAACTCTATCTGCTTTGACCAGGGGGTAGGTAGGGGGTTACCAATGAAGGGACTCCTCTCTCCCTCCCGGGGCCCCTAGAACACCTGGACTCCTGGAGGGTATAGATGGAAGGTATGCTCCTCTCATCCAGCCCAACCAGCCATCATCTCTCAACCTTTCCTACTTTCACTCTTGGTGGAGAATCTCCTCCCAGTTGACTGCATCTGCCAGTCCCATCCTGACTTCTTGTCCTTGGGTGCCTGTGTTGTCCTTGTGAGGGTGGCATGGTGGGGCCTGTGAAATGGCAGCACGAGGCAGAGGCTCCATGGGCAAGCAGCTGGGGTGGGTCAGAGCCCATTCCAGGGGAAAAGCTGAGGATGCTTTAGGCTCTGGGCTGTCCCTCCAGCTTTTCCTGCTTACTCTCCCAAGTTCGGGACCCTTAGAAGCCATGAGAGAGGCTTATTACAGGGTTTCTTCTTAATATTCTCTCCCCTGGAGACTCCTCTTCATATTTATTTACATGCATAAATAAAAAGACATCAAGTATATATTTGGTAAAATATATGTCATATAAAATTTACCACCATAACCATTTTTATGGCATTTAGTGCATTCGCAGTGTTGTGCAGCCGTCACCACCAGCTGTTTCTAGAACTTTTTCATCCTCCCAAACTGAAACTTTGATCCTGTGAAACAGTAACTCCTCACTGCCCCTCCCCCAGCCCCTGGTGGCCACCATTTTTCTTTCCGCTGCTATAAATTTGACGACTCTAGGTATCTTGTATAAGTGGGATCACAGGGGATTTGTCCTTTTGTGACTTAGCATAATGTCCTAAAGTTTGCCCATGTGGCAGCACGGGTCAGAACTTTGTTCCTTTGTGAGGCTGAATACTATTCCCTTGTGTGGACAGACGGCATTTTGTTCACTCGTTTATTCATCAAGGGCACATTGTAAAGAATGCTGCAGTGAATGTGGGTGTGCAAGTATCTCTCTGAGATCCTGCTTTCACTTCTGTTGAGTATATACCCAGAAGTGGCTTTACCGGATCACATAATAGTTCTATTTTTAACTTTCTGAGGAATTGCCATACTGTTTTCCACTGCGACTGTACCATTTTACGTTCCTACCAGCAGTGCACAAGGGATCCAGTTTTTGCACAGCCTTGCTGACACTTATTTTCTTTTGTTATCTTCCTCCTTCCCTCCTCTTTCTTCTGATAGTAGCTATTCTAATGCGTATACGGCCTCCTGATTTTTCAAAACACAGGTCAGCTGCCACCTCTTCCAGGAAGTCCTCCTTGGTGTGTGCAGCCTGGCCAGGCACCTGTTCTTTGTGCTTCCTCAGTCCCCCTCGGTTACTTTAAGGGTGTACATATCTTCTCCCTTGCTGCTCTGTGAGTGTCTAGAGGGACACACTGGATATTCAGTGCTTGTCCTCCTGCCATGCCAGCGTCTGACCACAGGAGCTATGCAGGACATCCAGGGTCTGACAGCAGCAACTCTAAATGCAGGGAAAGGAGCCTTGCCCCTTCCCTGGACCTGCTGTCTGGAGGATGTCTGCAGGGGTTTTGTGGGTGTAGGCACAACCCTAGAAAGCAGCCTCATGGCTAAAGACCCAGAAGCACAGCCTCATGCAAGCTGACCTGTGCAGGAGTCGGCCCCTCAGGTGAATTGCTGTGTGCAAGGTACATGCTGCATCGAGGTCATTGGCCATGTTGGCCAAGGTGACCTGATTCCTGAAGTTAATGGTGCCAGATTTATCATTCTTCTTCCCAGGGATGAAGATAACGACATAACTTATATTCCTTGTGATTTAGTGACAGCCTCTTCATTTCTCAGAACAGCCAAGAGACTTGGATCTGAAGGTAGGATGGCCTTTTACTATCACTTGGAAAAGCAGTGTAAGTTGTAGCTGTCCTCTTCACTTGAGGAAATGTCTGCTTCAGAAACAAGATTGAAGGAGCAGGCTTCTTGACAGCCATTGTTCCTTCACTATGAGGAAGGGAATTCACTGGCAGTGATTGAGACCTACTGTATGCCAACACTGTGCAAACTCTCTGTGCACCTCCCCTAACACCCCCTTAGTAGCACAGAAGGCAGGGGGTGTGGGATCGCACCGGAGCTCCTTGGTGGCCACACACTCAGAGACGAGTCCTCCCTGGCAGTCCCCAACCCCATGGCAGGGCAATTTGTGTCTATAGAGAGAGCAGCTCCCACCAAAGGATGTTTTAGGAATGACTATGTGAGAACATAGCATCCAGGGAAGAAGAAAATGCGGCTTTAAATTTCAGGTTCAGGTGGGGGCTGGTTCAGGTGACATTTTGGTCCATTTATATGGTCGTTTCACAGACTTTACTGACCCCCCACTATGCATCTGGCTTTATGCCGGAAAGGGATCAGTAGGGGTCTATGGATCTCTCTGCATTTTCTGCTCAATTTTTCTGTAAACCTAAACTGTTCAAAAAAGTAAAGGCTATGACTTAAAAAAAAAAAAGGTAATTTAGCAAAAGTTAATCATAGAAGTTTTGGAGGGATGAGTAGAGGGAACCAGTGACATGAATGGCCCAGGGGAATGTGGTAGGATCGCCAGGTTGCATGAGAGACCCATTTGAGGCAGGCAGCCAGGTATTCCTGGGCGTGTTTTCCTCTGGCCACATGCAGTGGCCCAGGTGCAGCTCCATGTGCAGAGCAGGGAAGGAGCTGGAGTTAGCTGGGCTCAGGTTTGCCCTGGGAAAGCACGCTTCTTCAGAGATTCCTCTTTGCCCCATCCTCATTCTCTCTCTCTCCTGAACCATCGTAATAACTTCTAAATGATCTCCCAGACTCCAGTCCACCCCACATTGCTGCCAGAGGGAGCATCAAAAGAAACTCACCCAAGAGGGCCACTGCTCCCTTCACAGGTTCTGAGATGCCCAGATCCCTGCAGGACAAATCCCAGTCTCCTTCATGCAACACACAAGAAACTTCTAGCCACCCAGGTCCAATCTGGCTCTCTGGCCTCAGGTTGCCATCAGCCCCTCCCTCGGTCTCACCAAGTGGTGCTGCCCAAACTGTGACTCTACCCCTATGTACATAGCATACCCCGCCTCCCTGGTCTGCTCCCATCCTCTGAAACCTGGCTCACACTGCTTCCTGTGCACGCTAGGAAGACCAAGTGCAGGCAGTTGGTGATCTCACAGTCCTGGGGCCCTGTTTCAATTCCTACAAGGACTTATCTGCCTTTTCTACAAGGACTTATCTGCCTTTTTGCTCCACTAGACCAGGAGTTTCTAGAGAGTTAGTGTGGTATATTTGTAACAACTGATGAACCCGTATTGATGCCTCTTTATCAACCCTGGCTTGCATTAGGGTTCGCTGTTGGTGCAGTACATTCTATGGATTTTCACACACGTACAATGCCATGTGCCCACCCCTATAGTATCATGCACAATGGTTTCATTCCCTAAGAATCCTCTGTGCCCTACCTATTCATCTACCTTTTCCCCTTAACCCTTGGCAATGCCACATATAGGAATCGTGCGATGTAAAGCATTTTAGACTGTCTTCTTTTGCCTAGTAACATGCATTTAACATTCCTTCACACCTTTTCATGGTGCAACAGCTCATTTCTTTTCACTGCTAAATAATATTGCATTGTCTGGATATACCACAGTTTATCCATTGACCTAGCAAAGGTCCTTCCAAACGTTTTGGCGTTTGGCTGCTGTTGGCTCTCTGCCTGCCTCTGCTGTTCTGTGCCCACGGCTCTTTCTAAGGCCTCAAAGGCCATGCTGTGCTTTTGCTCCTAGCAGGCTGGAAGTGCCGGGGAATCAGCATCTCTGGGAGTGTCCCTCCACTGAATGTGTAGGAATTGATGTATGCACGTAGATACCCATCCCCTGTCCCTTGGGTGGCAGAACCCCGTGGCCCACATTTCCCACCGTTTCCCTGCAGGAAGAAGCTCCAGTCATCTAAGTGGAAGCTTCCTGATAGCTCCCATTGTTGGCTGCCTTCTCTTCTCTGCATCACTCGCCTACTCCCTGCCAGTGTTCTCTGTGCCTCATGAATAAACCCCTTGCACTTGAATCTTTGTCTCGGAGTTTGCTCCTGGGAACCCACACTCAGACACTCTCTAATCAGGAGGGTGCCCACCATCCTGCAGACACTGCCCCTGGGTGGTCACCAGTGAGCTCTGGAATGACTAGTGGTCATTCTCTGGGCTTTATCTTCCTCCATCTCTCCGCAGCCTCTGGCCCTGGTGGACACTTCCTGGCACCTGAACTTTGGGCCACGGTTCTCTTTTGAGTTTCCCCCTACCTTTGAGACTTTTTTTGCTGGATACTTCTCCTCTAGGACCCACTACCAGGGAGATTAGCCATGTGCTGTACTCAGAGAGGAAGTAACACCCACCTTACAAAGAATGAGAGTTAATTTTCTCTATAACTGCTAGGTTGAGGGGGCAGGTGACCCCATGTGTCAAGTGCCTGACAACGCCAGGTGCTTTGCACCTGCTAACTCATTTGATCCTGATCATAACCCCACAGTGGAGCTGCTTTTTGTCACTGTGGACAGAGGAGGACACAGAGGCTCAGAGAGGTTGAACGAGTCAGTCAGAGGCACCCAGAGCTGGCACTGGGGTTTGAAGCTTGGCTGTCCTTTGTTTCCCGTTTATGAAGCTGCTGGCTGAGGCTACTTGTGTACAGAGCAGACTCTGGTTTCTTCCCCTCCTCTTTCTCCCTCACTTCCTAGTCTGATGGATGCTTTATTTTCTTCAACATGGTGCCCCAGGCCCTTAATTTGGCTGAGCTGTGGAGCTCTGGAGAAAAACGGATGATTAAATCATCAATAGTGCGGAGCCCTAGTGATTCCTAGGCTGCCCTCGCCCCCAACCGGCCTGGAGCATTTAGTCTTCCTCAGGAGAACCAGGCTGACTTTAGAAATTCCTTTTTGGAACTATGCTCAAAGGGTAATCAGCCCTCACCCAGGCCATTTGCGTTTTAAAACAGGCTGTGTCATTCACTGAGCTGTGATTTGGCTGGTGCTGCTGAGGCTGATAATGGGGCTTCCTGGGAGTGATGGGCCCGTGTCCCATCACTCACGGTTCTGAAGCCTGTGCTTTCTTAGCACGAGGCACTGAGTCCCAGGAGCTGTCCCTCATGCCATGTGAAGGTGATGAGTGGCTGCTGCTCTGTTACCAGATTCCGTCTAGGGTAGCTATGTCCTACAGCTGTGTCCTGCCTTGTGCCTGTTGAGCCCCCTTGGGGGTGGACCTGAGTCTATATGGCTCTTGATGTGGGGCCTGGTCCAGGGAGGCTACCAGTTGCATTTACATAAGCCTGGAGAGCCTTACTGGTTCCCTTCACTCCTGCCAATGCTGGAGTGTTGACAGAAGGCAAACAGTGCTTGGGGTTTAGCTTCAAGGTCAGGGGTCTTGGGGCCTGGGCTATGTAGAGAGGGCTGGGGCTGAATGACTTCCCACCTCTCCGGAGTCACATGCATGGCTCCTGTTGCCCAGACATCCCCAGGCCCTGAGTCTTGCCCAGGGCTCTATATATAGCGGAGGGACTGGTGTGGAGGGTAGGGCCACATGCATATTGTGTCCTATTTTTTGCTCAGGGAAGACAGAGGACACCAGCCAAGGCTTTTGAGAACATGAAGGCCATTGAGAAAGAAGGAATGAGGTCCTAGTTTACACAAGAGAGAAGAGGAGGGTGTGAGAGGGAGGCAGGGAAAGGACCAGTAGGTGGAGAAGCTACTACAGACACCAACAGCCCTCGGCACTCCCTGTATGTGGCCAGCTGCTGACCATCCGCAAGAAAACATTTCTAATTTACAGATTTTACACTCTGGAGGTCTCTGCAATGAAGAAGCAGCTGTGCATTTTAGCAGGAAACTAAGAGGAGGCAAAAAGCCCAGGCAGAAATGGATCGATTGTGCCGTCCATTAAAATCATTGCAGGGCTTTGCTAAGCATACCCTTGGAGTTGTCGTTGTCTCCTGGCCTTTGGGAAAGACAAGCTGTATTATCCCAGTCTTTTTTTCTAACCGTGGAGTTGACAATCAATCCCTGTTCATTTCTTTGGAGATGGCCTGTGGGTGCTCAGGGTCAGGCCTGCCAAGAGGGGAGGGGGGCCGGGTCTGGCACTGCCAGGGCCCTCTCTAAGCCCAGGTCTTGGAGAACCCTGGAGCTTCACAGTAGCCATGCTGGCCACGCAACAGGATGTTGGCTCCCCAAAGCCCCTGAGAAGCCCCAGAGGAACCTTCCTAGTGAGTTCCTTGGGCTTGCTTTGCAGGTCAGGTCATGTGAACCATTTTCCTTGTCATTGGAGTGTCTTAATGGAGTACTTAATGGAGTATTTAATGTCCAAGGCTTATTTCACGTAGACTGTGTGTGAGCCCAAGGCTGAGGATTTTCTTACCTGTAATTTGTCTAATTTTCATCCATTCATTCACCAGCCTCCCATTCTGCCACCCACTGCCCAATATAGATTCTCAAAAGACCTCATAGAGCTCCCAATCTGCAGGTAGGGATGGCTCAGGCAATGGTCTTGCCTGGGTGAGGGCAGAAGCTTTCCCCCTTCAACACACATGAATCACTGGTCATAGCCTCACAATATGTGCTTTAATGGAGGTCTATGCAGAGGGAGACAGAATAAATAAGGGATGTGATTCTGTCTTGCATGAGGTAGGGAAAGCTTTGTGGAAGAGGAATCCCAGGTCATGAGGATGGAGGACGGGCACTCCACGGGGGGAGTAATGGCATGTGCAAAGTGGCCGCAGACTGCAGGGGTCATCCAGGCAGTGGGCTGCTGTGGAATTCTTAGATCTGAAAATTTTATGGAAGAAGTGGTGGTGTCCAGATTGGGAAGGGCTTTGGAAACTGTCAAAAGGAGTTGAATATTATGCAGGCAGTTTGGAGCAAGGAGAAAGGTACCAGTGAAAGGCCATGGGGTGAGGAATGTGAAGATTTGACCCATGGTCAGTTTTATAGGAGAAACTAGAGGGGTGGGCAGCAGGTAGGTTGGAGCAGCGCCAGGTGAGTGAGGAGGTGGGGCAAATGGGGCAGCTGTCGTCTGGATGCTTGTGTGCCCCCAAATGTCACAGGTTAACCCAATCCTCTCATGTGATGCTAGGAGGGTGCTACCTATCCTCATGAATGGGATTAGTGCTCTTATAAAAAGATACCCCAGAGAAATCCTTTGCCCCTTCTACTAAGTGGAGATGCAGCTAGGAGGTATCATCCAAGAACCGGGAAGCATGCCCTCACCAGACACTGAACCTGCCAGCACCATGATCCTTGGCTTCTTAGTCTCCAGAACAGTGGAAAATAAATTTATAGTGTTTGGTAAGCAATCCTATCTATGTTTTTGTGTTGTCTCAGCCCAAATGAATGAAGACAGGATCCTCTTCCACTGCTATGAAGGACTGGTGAGACTGAGGTCTGGGGAAACCTTCATTCTTCTTCGGAGGGTCCCCTAACGTTCATTCCCTAACTGTGACAGTTAATGTTATGTCACTTTGGCTGGGCCATAGTTGCCAGAATATGTGGTCAAACATTATTCTGGATGTTTCTGTGAGTGTATTTTTAATGAAATTAAGATTTGTATAGGTGGACTTTGAGTAAAGCAGATTGCCTCATAATGTGGATGGCCTGATCCAATCTGTGGAAGGCTGGAAAGGGCCAAAAGATTGCCCTCCTTCCAAGCACAAGGGAATTTTGCCAGCAGCATACTGCTTTTGAACTTGAATGGCGACGTTGGGTCTTCTATGGGTCTCTGGCCTGACAGTCCACCCTGCAGATGTTGGACCGGCCAGCTTCCATAATTACATGAGCCGATGATCCTTTAAAATAAACTTGTCTCTCTATGCACAAACTTTCTCTTGGTTCTGTTCCTCTGGGAGCCCTGACTAATGCACCAGGTTTGGCCAGGCTGCAGAAGGATGCAGTGGCTGCTGAGCTTCAGGTACCTGGACCAGCTGGCCCACATGCCAGTGATTCATGAAAGACTTAGCATTTTTCTCCTGTCTCCACACCATGTGTTAATTACCTGCCATTATCTTTAAATCAATTCACTTCTTAGATATTGTCTCATCCTCAGCAATAATTTCCATGAAATCATTTCTTGGATATGGTAGCCAAGAATATTTTCCCCATTAGAATTAGTTAAAATAAATACATAACTATTAAGAATGTTTACCCATGCCCCATCCAAACTCATCTCTCATGGAACTTGCTGTGGCTGATCATGTGTTGAGAAGAAAAGCTGGACCTTCCCTGGGAACTGGGAGATGTTTTTGTTTAGACTTCATGGGTCTTTCTTCCCTGCTTCCTACTCACCTTTAAAACTTTATTGAACACCTACTGGGTACAGACTTGGGGCAGGAGCCTGGGATGCCCACGTGAGTCTTGGCCCTGCCTGTATGGCTTTGTGGGGACAGTGAGGGCACCAGCAGTGAGCACTAGGGGAGGCCCATTTCCAGCTGCTGCATGTGCCTCTCACATTCCAGGTTTCCCCACATATCTGGCCCTGTCACCATGTCTCACGTTTTCCTGCTTTGTCTATGAGCACAGGGGTCTCCTGCATTTTCTCTGGGAATTGCCACGTGCCTGCCTCCCTCTTGTGCATCTAGTTCCAAACACACTGTCGGCATGGCTGGAGTCCGCGTGGCTGCAGGTGGTTTGCTAGGGCTGCTCTAACCAAGCACCATGGATGGGGCTGCTCGCACTGCACTTATCGTTTCACAGTTCTGGAGGCTGGATATCCAGGATCGAGGTTACTGGCAGGGTTGGTCCTTCTGAGGAGTGGGAAGGGGAGTCTGTCCATGCTCTCTTACTAGCTTTGCTGGTTTGCCGGCAACCTCTGGACTTCCTTGGCTTGTGGCTTCCCCCATCTCTGGCTTCTCCCGTGTCTGTACCCAAATTTCCCTTTCCAATAAGGACGCCAGTTACACTGGATTAGGGCCCACCATAATTACCTCATTTTACCTTGAAGATCTCTGTAAGACCCTATTTCCAAATCAGGTCACATTCTCAGGTACTGGGGGTTAGGACTCTAGCCTATGAGTTTTTTGAGGGGACAAATTCAATCCACATGGGGTACATTCACTGTCTCTGAGTCAAAGTGGCATGGTGAGTTGGTGACAAGTGAGGAGGCCCCTGTGAGGACCCTGGTGGGGGAGCTGAGCCAGGCCTGTTCCTGTGTCTGTCACTGTGTGCAGATTGAAGCTCACTTGCTCATTTTGTGCCTTCAGTCACTTGTTCAATGTGCACAGTAATAGTTACTCATCATTCCCACACCAATTTTCTCATTCACACTTTTATGCATCTCTTTCATTCATTCAGCAACCACAGTAACATTCTGTGGTTCCATCCTTCCTGCCATCATTCACCATCAACTCATTCCATCATTCATTCATTTGATCCCTCTGCAAAGGCAAGTGAAGCCCTGTCCTGCACCATCCCTGTGCCAAGGGCTGAGGTCAAGTTTTAAAGACACCCATTCCCTTCTCTCTGGGTGCTCCCCAGGACTCAAGAGCTGGGGAGGGATTTTTTTTTTCTCCACTATCTTTTGAGCTGTTGAGCAATCTCCATTTCTCTAAAGTGGTGTGGTTTTCTAGGACTGAAGGAAAATATTCTCTGGGAAGGAATGGGTGTACAGTCTGGCTACGACTTTGATTCCTTGGCTGCTTCTGCTCAGAGGAGTGGGGATGTCCCTCACTCTCCCCCTAACTGGCAGGGATGAGGGGTTCTGCTGGGTGTGACTATCTGGGGGTATTTATGTCTATCATGTGGTATAGAGTGCCATCCCCATCTGTTCTGACTGTTCACACCTGTCTGAGCAAGAGAGGAGCCTGGATGTGGGTGTTGCTCAACTGGACAGGGTGGATGTGTCTCTTTCCCACTGACCTTCAGGGTCCTTCTTTCCTGGGCCTCTGTCCAGGCTCTAAGTCTAGCTTTGAGGATTCTAGTCCAGTGATGGTGTTTCTTGGCATGTGGCATGCCCTCAAGCTGGCAATTGGGTGGTGCTCACTTTGTCACCTAGAGCTCAAGAGAACTTGAGAGTGTCCTCAGTTGTTCCTGGAAGACAGGTGTGCATCCTGGTTTCCTGCCAGCAGAGCAGGGTCCCAGCCTCCTCCTCCCCCTGGATCATTCCAGCCGGAGGCACGAATGCATCGTCACTAGCAAACACTTCCCAGGCCACATACCCTCATCCCTGTGCAACCCACCAGACTGAGGTCTACTGTTGGGGTGGACATTGGGAAATAAAAACATTCCATGAAGAAGGCAGTGGCTTTTTCCAGTTGATATGTTCCCAGTATGTGGGTAACGGCTTGCTTCACTCTGCTGCAGAGGATAATGGGGAACGAGCACTGGTCCCCCTACTGTGCAGAGCTGAAGTTTAACTGGGAGTAAAGCATACTGAATGAATGGGTTCAACCCTCAGGGTTGTTCTGATGAAAAGTCTGTGTGATGAGCAGGTGCACGTGTCTGTTTAGATGTGTATGGAATCTCTATTTTGCCAATTATTTTAATCAGACTTTATTTCACTTACTGAAATATCTGGGTGTATTCATGTCTTCTCCTAAATCCCTTCAATAAGCAAAGACTGTTTTCCACTACTAATAAGTTACAAATGAGAAATGTGAATGGAGTTAATGCTTCTTATTTATTCCTTATTCTCAGGACTCACAAAGCCACACGTCTGGATCAGAATTACTAGGAAAATGTTCCCAGTTAGGTTGATGTTTCCAAATATTGTGACTTTGACATTGGGTAGCATGGAATTAAAAACCATTTCATCTCCCTTCTGTGCTGTGTAGACACCCGTGTGCATCCTTCCCAGTTACTGTGTATGAAGTGAGGACGAGTAAGTCACTTGTTTCCTTACACTAGCAGAGGGGCTAAAATATCTCCTTGGTGGGGAGAGAGGTCTGAGATCATGGAGCAGTAGGGGATAGATTGATGAAAACACATTCACATAAACACATATTTAGAAGGTTAAGAAACTCACTGTGCTGATCAGACCTGAGCCCCCTTTAAGGTATGGCTCCTAATGTTGGCATGTGTCTGGATTTTCTTTCTCAACTTGAGAACTTTTTATATTTATCATCCTAAAAGATATATTTAGTTTTGTCTCTGACATCTGATTTGACATTTTTGTTTTCTTGACATTTCTTTTGGTTTTATATTTTGTTAGGTCACTTGGGCTCTCACAGGTAGTTTCTTCCCTACTAATTTGAAATTGATTCATCTTCATTTCTATACTGCTGTCTTTAATTACCTCTACTACTTAAAATGTATCTGTGTTTCCTGAGACATGGTTCTGTTTCTTTACCCAATAGAATTAAAAGGAAAAAAAAAAAAAAAACTTGAAAGAGTAGCTAGTGATTCCTCTGGGTAAGATGAGGAAATAACTTGTTATTGTCTGAGGAAAAAAAAAAATCTGTTGATTTTTTTGAAAAAAAAATCTGAAAAATGGCCAGGCAATGCCTTGCCTATGAGTCTTCTTTTAGCTTCTTAGGTGTTACAAATTGCAGAAGTTTCTCCTGGCATCTGGCCCTTAGTTAGTGATAAATCTTAGTTTACTGTTTTCATCTTCATCTGAGTTGTGATAGATTTTTTTGGAGGAAGTCGGCTGAGGTATGGGTTGTTGCCAGACACTATCTTAAACTTGGAAGTCTAAAATATAAAACTTACCTTGTCACTCCTCTGCATAAAACCCTTCCACGGTTCCTGACAGTCACAGAATGTATGTCCTGCTCCTGTAGAGCTCCTGTAGAGGAACCCCTGTTCCTCTGGTCTTCCCCTCACCTGACAGTGACATTGGATGGCCCAGGGGCCTGTCCTTGCCAGCCCCCTCCTGTCTTGTCCTCTGCTGGTGCAGGTGCCACCTCCCACCGCCTTCCATCTCTCTCTTCCTTCTCATCCTTCAACATTCACTAGAGTGCTGCCCCCTCTTCCAGGAAGCTCCCTCTGAGCACCTCTCCCACAGGCTGGGTTGGCTCCCCTGATAGCAATCTGGGCCTCCCTCTCATTTACCCAATCTCATCTGATGTAAACATGATGGATCATTCATGGATCTCTAAGTGGATTGTGAACTCCTCAAGGGTGGCCCCTCCTCCTCCTTCCCTCCCGCCTCACCAGCATACCTGTGGCACAGAACTTGGCACATAATTGGTGTCCTGAAGATGTTTGCTGTTATCTGTAAAAAGAAAGATGTCAATCTTGGTTTAGTCAAATGCAAGGTGGACGAGTTTAATGGAGCGACAATAAAAAGAGAAAAACGAATGGCTGGGATTTGAATCTTTTAGAGGCTTTCTCTGAACTACCATTTACTGAGCATCTAACACACCATCAAGGTGAAGCTGAGGGAGTATTATGGACCAGTTTTGTGGTTGAGGGAGCTGAGACTCAAAGAGGTTAAGGAAGCTGCTGAGCTTCCATATCATGGAGGGCAGAGCTAGGACCCAAGTCCGTGTACCAGTGATAGCACTTGAACTCTGGGCAGTTATGCCAGTTGCGGTGGACATTCTGAGTGGCACTAGAATTCTACTTAGTTTTCTTTCTTTTTTTTTCTGATTTTTTAAAAAATTTTAATTGTTGGGGATTCATTGAGGGTACAATAAGCCAGGTCACACTGATTGCATTTGTTAGCTAAAGTCCCTCTTGCAATCGTGCCTTTCCCCCAGAAGGTGTGGCACACACCAAGGCCCCATCCCCCCCTCCTTCCCTCTCTTTGCTTTTCCTCTCTCCCATGACCTTAATTGTCATTAATTGTCCTCATATCAAAATTGAGTACATAGGATTCTCCATTCTTGTGATGCTTTACCAAGAATAATGTCTTCCACTTCCATCCAGGTTAATATGAAGGAAGTAAAGTCTCCATTTTTTTTTAATAGCTAAATAGTATTCCATGTTATACATATACCACAGCTTGTTAATCCATTCCTGGGTTGGTGGGCATTTAGGCTGTTTCCACATTTTGGTGACTGTAAATTGAGCTGCAATAAACAGTCTAGTACAAGGGTCCTTATGATAAAAGGATTTTTTTCCTTCTGGGTAGATGCCCAGTAATGGGATTGCAGAATCAAATGAAAGGTCTACCTTGAGTGCTTTGAGGTTTCTCCATACTTCCTTCCAGAAAGGTTGAATTAGTTTGCAGTCCCACCAGCAGTATAAAAGTGTTTCCTTCTCTCCACATCCATGCCAGCATCTGCAGTTTTGAGATTTTGTGATGTGGGCCATTGTCACTGGGGTTAGATGGTATCTCAGGGTGGTTTTGATTTGCATTTCTCTAATATATAGGGATGATGAACATTTTTTCATGTTTGTTAGCCATTCGTCTGTTTTCTTTAGAGAAGGTTCTATTCATGTGTCTTGCCCATTGATATATGGGATTGTTGGCTTTTTTCATGTGGAGTAATTTGAGTTCTCTATATATCCTAGTTATCAAGCTTTTGTCTGATTCAAAATATGAAAATATCCTTTCCCATTGTGTAGGTTGTCTATTTGCTTTGGTTGTTGTCTATTTAGCTGTACAGAAGCTTTTTAGTTTAATGAAGTCCCATTTGTTTATTTTTGTTGGTGTTGCAATTGCCATGGCAGTCTTCTTCATGAAGTCTTTCCCCAGTCCAATATCTTCCAGTGTTTTTCCTATGCTTTCTTTGAGGATTTTTATTGTTTCATGCCTTAAATTTAAGTTCTTTATCCATTTTGAATCAATTTTTGTGAGGTGGGAAAGGTGTGGGTCCAGTTTCAGTCTTTTATATGTGAATATCCAGTTCTCCCAACACCATTTACTGAATAGGGAGTCTTTCCCCCAAGGTATGTTCTTGTTTGGTTTATCAAAGATTAGGTGGTTGTAAGATGTTAGTTTCATTTCCTGGTTGTCTATTCGATTCCATGTGTCTATTTCTCTATTTTTGTGCCAGTACCATGCATGCTGTCTTGATCACTATGGCTTTGTAGTACATCCTAAAATCTGGGATGGTGATGCCACCTGCATTATTTTTATTACTAAGAACTGCCTTAGCTATATGTTTTTCTTTCTGGTTTCATACAAAATGCAGAATCATTTTTTCTAAATCTTCAAAGTATGATGTTGGTATTTTAATAGGAATGGCATCAAATAGGTAGATTGCTTTGGGAAGTATAGACATTTTAACAATGTTGATTCCTCCCATCCATGAGCATGGTATGTTCTTCCATTTGTTAATATCCTCTGCTATTTCCTTTCTGAGGATTTCATAATTTTCTTTATAGAGGTCCTTCACCTCCTTCGTTAGGTATATTCCTAGGTATTT